>NDXB01016381.1:34485-50346 GCA_002631895.1 Agapornis roseicollis
AAAAAAAAAAAAAAAAAAACAAAAAGGTTGTCTTTTCTTTTACCATGTTCAGGGTGTGAGGAAGGACAGAGATTTATCACAACAGAGTTGCTTTTACATGAAGAATTAGCCTTGTGTATCGACTGAGAAGGACCAGCCACCTCCCAGTTTAATGGCTAGCCTGAAGCCAAGAGAGGAAGGGACTCAGAGAACAGTAGGCTTCCAGGAACAAGGAGGCATTCAATTTTGAGCAGCTGGAATTACACAGATGATAGCAGAAATTCAATGTTATAGGGAATTGGGCAGCTGGTGACCTGTACTACCTTAAGTGAAAAGGTAAATACAGCTGAAGTAAAAAGAAGAAAGCCTCAAGGCAGGTTTTGAAGCATTGACATCATCAATGCATCAATTCAAGGCATTTTAATTTAGCTTTCAGAGCTCACCAAAATCAACCAGCAGGGAAGGATCACCTTGTGTGGGGCAGAGTGTTCCAGAAAGCTTTCATGCACCCTGGAGCATTGTTTAATTTCTGTTTTCCCAAACATGTTTATAGCAATAATAAGAATAGCTGGAAGAGATGCTGGGCAGCAAGCAGAGTACAAAGGACAGACATTAGAACGGAACATAGTACAGTGAGAGTCAGCACATTATCTCAGCTTCATACTAGTAACACTGCTGTGAGATGTTTCTTGCCTGACTGACACTGTACATAGAATAAATCTAAGATTTAATATCAGTTAGAGCAGGTGATAGATGGGCATGTGTTAGGCCTGGTTTAGGAGGTTCAGCCCTAAGTTTGCACATAACAGACCCCATTCTATAACGTGGCTAAAACCAAACACAAATGTAATATTATTTTGTTTTGCCAAGGGCCATGAGTAAAATCATAGGCTAACGATTCAGCTAAAGGCAAGCAATGCCACAGGAAAGACCCCTAGCAGACAGTACAGGTCCCCATGGCAGAAGGTGTGCAAAACCATTAGGACATTTATGGAAACTGCTGAAAATACATAACTAGCATTTAGCAAGGGAAGGTCAGAATGATTGCGTCTCTCCAGTGGGGTGGCTCCTACCTTGAGAGGACTAAATATCCTATATATTTGAAATTATGTATGTTCAAAGTGAATTGCAATTAAACTGTGAAAACACCTGAAACAGAACTAGATGAAAATTCAGACCAAAGCCATTTCTTAGATGTTTGGGGAGGTGGTTAACAGCAGCCTTTCCTTGCAGAACAGAGTTCCCTTATCTTATAGAGAATGGAGTTGGGAGCTGCTGTAAGTCTGAGCAATGGCAGAGAGATCCAGGACCTTCACGAGCTGTGCTTGTGACAGCGAAGTGGGGCAGCCAGGGGCTCACAGACTGAAAGAAAGGCAAGGAATTAATTTACCTTTGCAATGGTGTCAGGATATCCACCTGTGGGCACTGAGTATGTGGCCAGACTGCCTCTCTCCTAAGACAAATCTGTGGCTCAAGCTGATGAGGGTGAGGGAGGAGGTCTGTGCCAAAGCAGGAGTTGGGACTTGCTTGCTGGGTCCGTGACTTCCTATCTGCACTAGGACATGGGAACTGGGGAACCGAGTTTGTCCTGTGACAGACACTGAAATTTGCAGGAAGAAAACTGATGTTCTTCATCTTCCCTCCTGAGAGTGAATAGGACACACAAAAGGCTTGCAGCACTTACGGGAACCAGGACAGGCAATCAGGCAGGTGAGGAAGGGTTGTCCAGGCAAAGTCCTCTGGAGGCATAAGAAGACAGGACTCTTATTTTGGGTCTCCTAGAAACACATCTCTTCCCACTAGACTGACCTTGCTGGAGCATGATGTCTTCCTCAACAACAGCAGCAGAGGGAAAATGTTTATGCAGCTGACACTTCACTTCAACCCCCACGTTCCAGCTCTGTCCCTGCCTAGAGAGTCCTAGTGCAAGAGAAGGCAGAGCTACCAGAGACAGGAAGCCTAGAACGAGGGAAAGAAATTATAACAGAAGGTGCAGTAACCTGTCATCTGACACACCCCTGTCCATTTTTCCTGAAAAAAACCTCTTTTCATTCCACTGTGACAAGCAGGAAAACCCCAGTGTGGCTGGGGTGGAGAGCTAGTGATGCACAGAGAAGATAGTTGCTCCTCAGTATATATCTCGATCAAGACACTATTTTGTGTTGCACACAAGTACATGATAGTTTCAGTTTGTACCATGGCTGATGGTCCATCTTGGAACCTGAGCCACAATTCAGATAGCTCTGCATACCTCTGCTGCTGAGGAATATTTCTAAATGCCCTTCAAAGTGAACATCCTCATTCCCCAGCACTGCCACAGGAAGCAGCAGAACTGGCAGGGACATCTAGCTACAAGCAACAAAGCAAAGCTGCTGTCTCACTCCTGTGCCAATATCCCCAAGTATGTTTATTCCTAATGAGCCTTCATGTCCCATCCTTACAGCACTGATCAGAGGTGTTAACTTTACAGTTTTGTTATCTTGCTCAGCATAATAGGTACTGAAATAAGCTGAGATGAAATTGATACAGACACAGGTAATGGAGGATTTGTATATGCAGACAAATAAAGAAACCCTATCCAGCAGAAGCAATAAACAGAGATACTTGTTTCTGTTTGGTTTTTGGTTTTTTTTATTACCTTTGCCAAGGTGGAAAACAACCCTGCAAATGTCCTCACACTGTAGAAATTAGTATCTTTGTAATTATCTAAGACTGTCATTTTCTGGAACATACTGCACACTGTGCACTAGTCATAGATTTCAGATGATACTGATTCAACATTCATGAACAAAAACTGTGCCTGAAAGGAGGATTTCTTAAGTAATTTGGCTAACACATAGACAATTCATGTTGCTCCTTTAATTCCGAAGAACCATAGTGAATCTATGTGTACAGGTCCAGTACGACAAAACCACAGATGAAAAGTATCTCTTGTAAATGCATTTTCATTACCATGCCAACCAGAGGATTCCCGCAGCAGCACAGGGGCAGAGGCACACAGGCAGGGAACGCAGCTCAGTCCATGCTAGGGGATCCCCCCAGTTGAATCCGTCAGCCCTGGCTGCTGGGCACCGTTTGCCCTTCCTTACACAGGCTTTTTCCGAGGCGCCCGCCCATAGCTGAGGGGCTCAGCTCTGCCCTGTGGTAGGGCTGTTGGATCCGGCTGGGACCGGCTGTGTCCTGTACCAGGCAGCACCAGCTGCTCAGCACAGGGGATCTATCACACCCCCCACTTTCCTTTTCCTGGGGCTAACATAATTCATAGAATCAGAGAATGGTTTGGGGTGGAAGAGACCTTAAAAATCTCATCCATTTCCAACCCCCCTGCCATGGGCAGGGACACCTTTCACTAGAGCAGGTTGCTCAAAGGCCCATCCAGCCTGGCCTTAAATTTCTCCACAGTGTAGGAGTATACCTCACACCTTTGATCCAACAGTGGTTTTTTTTTTGTTTTCTGTAACCCTACTCAAACTCAGGCAAAAAGAATCTTTTACTTTAAAGAAACAAAATGTACACAAGCAGTATGTGATCTGACTCCACTTAGTTTCTGCATGCAGTGTATGCCTATTAATGAAGTATTAAGTACCTTGGATCCAACGCTAGCCATGCCTTGGCACGAATACATAAGCACGAAGGAATACATAAGCAAGAAAAAAATGGGTCCAAGGTCATGGAGCTTATTCTGCTGGGAGAAATATTTTAAAATAATTATATATTTACAACCTATAATATAGTCGTACCTACAGCAAAAGTTTAAAACAACTGTAAAAGTGCACAAAATCTCTGTTAGCAAATGAACTTAACTACTTCAGAAGGAATTACAAGCAAAAGTTATTCATAATAGAAGACAGTAATTTAGGTGGTATTTTGTCTTTCCCATTTTAGTATCATTCCCAAATAAATCCTATATGCTTGTTTTTCTCCCTCTGCAAGTGGCAGTTTTCTCTAGAACCTGCTACAGAAGGTTTTACTGCTGACTTCAGTGAAGGTAAATCTTTGTTTCTGAAGAAACTATCAATTTAACTTTACAGGTTTCAACAGATAAAAGCATTCGCTTCCACTCATATTTTTTATCCTTAAAAATACACAAAAATGAAAATACTAAGCCTGTATCTGGACGTCATATTAGTCACCAAAGGAATCCTCTAAGGCAAAATAAGACAATATTAATACAACAGAGTATAAATATAAATCAAATGCTACAGAAGGGGCAGAAGCCATAAGCTGCTCTAGAGAAATGAAAGGGGGATGCCTGATCATCTCAGGCACAGCAGCTAAGAAATATCACTATGTAAACCTAATGTCTTAATGGCATTATTGAGGTAATGTTTTAAAAGATACCATGCAGCAGGAACATGTCTGTTACCAAACTCCATCAAAAAAGTCTAATTACAGAAAATAAATAGTACTTTTTTTTTTTTTTTTAACANCTGATCATCTCAGGCACAGCAGCTAAGAAATATCACTATGTAAACCTAATGTCTTAATGGCATTATTGAGGTAATGTTTTAAAAGATACCATGCAGCAGGAACATGTCTGTTACCAAACTCCATCAAAAAAGTCTAATTACAGAAAATAAATAGTACTTTTTTTTTTTTTTTTTAACAGACACTTAAGCAAATCAGTGACAAAATACATTTTATGGACAAAAATAGTTTCTCTTGCACCAGTTTATAGAAGCAAGACAGTAAAAATAATAACCACAGAGCTAATCTGAACAAAGCCAGTTCAGATGCAGCTAACTTGAAAAAAGCAAATTGACTCAAACTTGGCTCTGGGTCAGCTTGGGTTCTAGTGCCACCTGCTGAAATAACAGCATTTTCCCACTTGTAACCACAGGTAATATGCAATTTAAATTAATCCACTGCATTAGAGGGCAATACATGAAGAAAAGTCACACAGAAGATGAGATGCTTGAGTAATCTAAGTGCACATCAAGAGTGCCATACACTGAACCTAGTAAATTGAGAACCTTCTCTTGAATGATGTCAACCTGCTCTGAAGGGCAATAGTCATCCAAACTTGATCTGTAATGAAATGAAAAAAGCATGAGAGAGTACAGGCATCACCACCATGACCACATTTTGTATTCTTCTAATGCTCTGCACTGAGGCTGCAGCTACTTTCAAACTGTGATGAGTTCTGCCTTGCAGTATCCCTTTCAAAGCATAGAGCTCTTCCTCAATACTTTCTGTGGTAACAGTTCGCAAGTTTAATATAAGTCTGTGGCAGACCAGGAATGTGACATATTCATCCTTCCAATCCTACTCTCTTCCTCACTCTGACACAGAACATGTTGGCAAATGATGTATTAAAGGACTGGTGAGAAGTTAAGATCAAAAAATTCAAATTCTACCAGTAAAATAGGTAGGAAAACTTGGGAGAAAAAAAAAAAAATCTTCACAATCCTTGGGATATAACGTTATTTACAGTATCTATTAATGAACTGCAAACAGCAAAAAAGTGGAGCTGACATTTCTTGGGTTTTATGTCTGTCAAGATCTACATAAATGATTCCGCTTTCTCTGCAAGAGTGGATGATAACCATGCAGCTGACACAGGAAATACAACTGTCTTTTATTGCAGATGTTAGCCATACTAAATCTTGTTGAAAAGAACAATTTCATGTCAGCTTCTGCTATTGTTGACTTCCCTTTAAGGGCACACTTACTATTTTTGAAGTGATTAAATTACAGCAATTTATTAGCAGATACACTGTTGTCTTCAAATTAAGTTTCCCAGGACAGATCCCTAGTTATCCCAGGTCCCTGCCCTCAAACTCCCTCCTTTTCTCCCAAATAAAAGCAGAATTTTTACCCCACACAAAGCTTTACTAGAGCTTTCTAGAGTACGATTTTCTTTCAGCCTAACAGATGAAAGCCACTTCCATCAGAAATTCTGGCAAAACCAAAAATCCTATCTGTAGTACAATAAGCCCTCAAGCAATAGAATAAAGAATGTGTGATTTCAGCCCATGCAGGCTTGCCCAAGCTAGCTTTGCTCTAACTAGCACAAGTAATACAAATAGTGAAGTATGAATCTCAGTGACAGCTATCAATCTCAGCACACTCAAGGCCTTGTCACAGGCTTTGTACAGCGTGTGCTGAAGCTGATCAAGTCATCATGTTTTTACTGCTTTTGCAATCTGTGCTAGCTATTCTAAATCCCAGTAAAATTGGCTGCCAGCACAGAACCTTCCCTTAGCCATGCATATACTGTCAATGCTTTATGTCAAATTGACAACCTTATCAGATACAATTTTCACTACACTGTAAGGTTTCCATTTTAAGACAGAATATAAATGTGCCAACCACTGCTAAATTGATAAAATCACTTAGCTATGTAAGCACAGTCTGAGAGTTTTAAAGTACAAGTATCTATGTAGTCTTACCGAGCAATTGTCACAAGTGTGGGCTTAGGCATATCTTTTAGTAGAACTTTAATGGATTTTATGAGGCCTTTGATCTCCTCTTCAGTGCTAACATGGTGAGGAAGCTCCATATAATCACAGGTCAGACCAGCCTGATGGACCTACATGTAAATTAAACAGAGATCCCATTTCTGATGATGAATTGATGTAGCTTATGTGTGCAGAAAGCCTCTAAAATAACATCCCTAGTAGAGTAAGTAATTTACTCTCCTGGCAGTAAGAGCTGTTTTTTTTTTTCCCCAACTTGTTCTTTAGAGAAGAAGAATGAAATTCAGAGGTTATATGGATTGCTTCATTATTTTCAGTACACTGGACTTCTCCTACGAATTCAGAGTATGCTGCAGTCCTTGAAAATGATAGGTCTGATCTTTTAAAACAGGTAACTTAAGTTCTATAAGGTATAGCAACACACTCTTGTAAAATGAAATCATCTTCACAGGAAGCAGTCTGAGATGTCACAGTCCTGAGAGACCACATTAATGTCCTCTAAATACAAACAAGAATACTAGAATTCTGGAAGCTTGAAATAGAAAAGCTAGCCTAAGTAACAAGACATGTTAAAAAAGGAAAACTACCAAAAATCTCACAAATTTAATGTGAAAATGAATCACAATGCAAGCTTTACATGAAGCATGATCTTTTCCCTCCCTGTTGAAGCCACGCTTTTGAAATGTGTCTACTTTCTGGTCTTTTACCTACTCACCTACCATTTCATAGTCTGGGCTTTCCATCCTGGTTTTCAAACTGTGAACTAGCTGAACAAGTGGTTTCATTCTGGAGTTAAAACAAGACCAAAACTTCTTAGAGAAACAGCTGGAAACATATAATTACCTGAAGTGTAAAAGAGAAGGATAAAAAAGGAAGACAGGATTTGGCCAAGGATATGATAATGAACTTTGTGCCTCTGTCATCTGGCACCTGAGAAAAATGGAAATTATCTGTACGATTGTAATGTTTCACCAGTTTTGGGGTTTTTCTTTTAGAAAGCCCCTGTACTCATAACTGCCTCTGGCAAAGCCTCTTTGTACTTCTTTTAATGCAGACCTGGAGAGAAGCTGTTGTAATTCAAAGTCACACAAACTTGACAGAAAAGGCTTGTGGTCACTGTAATACAGGTCTGGCAGTAACAGCTGCATTTGATGGGGAAAATGTGTGATTTTCCTATGAATGGAAAGCTTGGACATTTCTTGTTTCTTTTAAGTTGAAAGCACATAGTTTAAAAGCATGCTGGATGCTTCTGAGACATTTTGTGAACACTGTCATTCACGTACAGCCTTTTATCCACTTCCATTTTTCCACAGAAAGCAGAGGCTTTGTGAACCCCACAGAAATCTTTCACTGGGTCCTCTGTAGTTTGGTGCTTTTTTGAGAGCTCTGCTTCACACAAATCACTAAATTTTTAGTCACCAAACATGCCTCCCTCCATAGGCAACAGAAACTGCATGAAGCTTTACAAGGCTGATCTTGGAAAGCTTAGCATGGCACTGAAGACAACAGACTGCCTTTTGTTTTGTTTTGATTCTGTCTCCTCTAAAGGAAAACCGGCAGCCTTGCATAGATCCTATCCAGCCTCAATCCTTTCCTGTTAGCAAAGTGCTAGGGAAAACTTCAGTTCCCAAAGTACTGTTTAGATTTTAAGACATTTAGAAATCTCTTACCCAGGATATGAAGCCCACTTCTGTAGGGTTTCTTCATCATCACTGTCACACAAATCTGCAAACGCTGCTTCCAGATCTTCCAGCTGATGAACACGGTTTTCAACACAATCCAGCAAGACCTCCTTTATGTAAGCACATATAAAAGTATGTTAGGAAAAAAAGAGGCAAGAATGTCATGGCTTACCATATGATTTAAATTCTGAAATTACTGATCTACTGGAAGTAGGGCATCAGGAACAACTGATTCATTACTACAGAACATCTTTTCAAGTGAATAAAAACGAATACCTCAAGAAGCTGTTATAACCTTCAGAACTGAACACCTGTATTTGCTCTGTCTTTCCCACAGAAATAAATAAATAAATAACTCCAATAAAAGCCACAGCTAAATTCTGGCAGAATACAAAAGAGGGCTAAGAAACTGTAGATAAGTAATTACTTAATTTGTTTCTATAAGCACTTAAATGCTCAGTACAACCTTTACATTTTTCTAATGAAAGAAAAATGAATTTAAGTAAAAAAAAAAATATTATAAAATCAAATGCATTTTCAGGGATAAAAAAGGAAAACCACAACAAAACAAATTATTTGATGCTTTGAGGTTGTATCAACTCTGCGTGTCTGAAAATACATGGAATTATATTAATATTAGTTATTGCTCTGATCCTGCAAAGGTTTATGCCCTTTTTTAAAAAGTTCAGAACACATAGATAGTCTTCTTTAAGTGAAGCTACATACATGAATACAGTTGTCTATGCAAACATTTGCAGAAAAAGTTGCTATATAACATCAAATGAAAAGCAATGCTTAGCATATTTGGTCTAAAAAATGCATCAGGGTGTAAAAATTATTAAAGAGCACACTGGAATAGAACATAACAATTCCCTGCTCAGAGTCTGCTGGCTACATTGTATAACAGATGCTGCTTCTTTTGGCCAGTGATGTCAACTTTGGGCTAATCTTTAAGAAGAGCTGAAGGCATCGACTGAACATTAACTACATATTTATGATCCTATTCTGGGGTATGAATAAGATACTTCTCTTATACATCACCAGTAACTAACCTTACAGACATGTCTGATCCCTCTCTATACTGCATAAAACCCAAAACCAACTGACTGATCAAAAAAACCAAACAATAAATTATTATCTTATAGTATGACAGAAATGTACATTCAACTACAAAACCAGATTTTAAGAAACTAGATATCTAGGATATTTTCTGAACCTTTGAAAAACACAAAGCTTACATACTTTCTACCTTCAAATCCTTTAATTTACTATCTCACTATAAACCCATTCATGAATCTAGTCTTGACTTGCTCAGTTCTATACCTATCCATTACTCACTGTCTGCTAACCATTTCAGTTGTCTCCTATAAATTTGTTGGTTTTTGTAAATAACTATGTCCTGAAATCATACTCAGTGCTTAAACTGCAAATGTTTATCCTTTTTATGTTTAACTACCTTTCAAATAGGTTTGATTGCTTATTGACTATGAAATATGAAAATCAATTTGACAATTTTCCATATATATCTGAATTTCTTTATACACACATTAATTAAGTTTCATTTATCTGTGATAATTATGTGTGTTGAATTTCCCTGTAATAATCTTAGGATGAGATTATGAAAGCAAAGACAGGATCTTGTTTAGAAACTACTTGATGTAGTGACCATTAACATGGCTGTCTCCATGATTTGAATTCAGGACTAAACAACTATTTTGGCACCTACAGCAGACTTACATTTCCATGACTCAGAAGCACACAACACAAAAAACAATACATTACAGAGTGTAACAGCTTCCTTTCCACATATAAACAAATAAGTTTGAAAATAAAACAAAACAAACAAACGCACAAAAAGCCCCAAACCAGCCAACCAACCAACCAAAAACAACCAAAACCCAAGAAGGTCAGGCTGGATGGGGCTTTGAGCAATGTGGGCTAGTGAAAGGTGTCCCTGACCGTGCCAGAGGGGTTGGAACTAGATTCCATGATTCTATAAAATCATGCTATGATTCTATAAAAATACTAATTAGACATTGTTAGACACTGAGCACAACTCTGAGTATCATGGAAGAGCAACTAGGGCAGGGAAGGGGAAACCTGGGTGGAGGAACAAACAGGAAAAAACAAACCACCAAAACCAAACCAAAGCCTCACCAAAGTAACGCTCTGTTGAGACATACAAAGAACAAGACTGCAGATGACTTACTATGTTTTCATTTCTTCCTTGTCAATTACCACTTGTTTACAGAAATTAATTTTCACACTCATGCTAAATATTTATGCAATTCACACATTTAACCAAAATGTTTAACAGGAAAGAATTCCTAAGTTGCTGCTGATTAGCATTCAGCCTGCAGTGTAGCTTAATTCAAGACCACTTCATTAAGCACCTTTCACAGGTTCCTTCCTTCTTGTAATTCATTATTATTGGGTAAGTAAAAAGAATCATACTCTCAAACATCCAACAAGGAGATACCATACCTCCGTCGCATTTCTGTGAGGCTTCTTGAAACTGTACAACTCCTGCAAAAGCTCATATTCTGTCTTTAAAAAAGAAAAAAAAAAGAGGCAAACAATTAAGACTCTTCAAATGAGAAACAAAACTTTAAAAGCTTTCCTTCTTCAAAAAAAGTAATTTGATCACCAAGATCATTCTTCTATTCCAGTACTGCAGATAGTGCTCTATAAATGCAGGTGAGGAAGAGGTGGTAAGGCTTGAGAAAACAATACTTCATGGCCTTAGCTAAATATTTTGCAGTTGTTTAACTTCAAACCTGACTTCAAAACCTCAACTATAAAAGCTAAGTATTTACAATCTGTTAGTTAAAAATTCTCTGAAATTAATCATACATGCTGCTGAACTAAGGTCCCAATGAGATGCTGAGTAAAACCGAGATGGCAGATTTAGGCAGACAAAACCAACAGGAGAGTATGATCATAAAGAAAAACAGAACAGGTAAAGGCTTCAGGGTAGTTCGACAAGTTCACAACTAAACTATTACAGGGGGTTGCCAGTCCTACTCCTTGATCATATTCAAGTTTAATTAATCAAGGATAAACAGATCCTGTTATGTAACAGCATTAAAAAGGTGAACACTAAATTTTTCAGAGCAGAGGCAGAAAGGAAGGGTAGACTAGTCAACATTTATAGAAATTCAAAGCATCTTTAGGACAACATTTTGGATTTTGTCTTTTTTTGGTATGGAACACAATACTTTTCTGAAATGGTGAACCATATTTGGTTTTTAGCTTTTCCTTGAATTCTCACATTTCAAGTGTTAACTTGGGAAATATTTTGAGAATGGAATTATTGCAACTTAGAATAGGAGGAACATAGTTAAGAAATCTGAACTACAAATGGAATCATTATATAAAATAGATACACAGGGTGCTCTGCACAAGTCCACTTCCAAAAGTGGCTCCTAGGACTGAGAACCTATCATGGCAGAAAACAAACAAACAAAAAAGGCACAAGAAACAAAACACCCACCTAACTAAAAGAACAAACCAAAACTCCACCCCTTAAAAAAAAACCCAACAAAACCAAACCCCCCTCCCAAAACTCCTCCATTATTTTATTCCGAATGTATTTCAAGCCCTAAGAGGGGTATTGTCTTATATGGCAAGACCCTCATGGTACTTTCCCTGTACACTTTCCTATGTGATTCAGAACTGGTACTGCAAAAGTCTGAAAATACTGTAGTCATAAATACTTAATGTCAGAAGCTAACAGAAGTCAAGGGAAACTGTACTTTCTTTTCCTGGTGAACAAGGAAGCAGTAGCCTAGCTGGAACTCAAAGATGCCATATGTTCTTTAGCATAGGCTGAAGTTAAGACAATGTTAAAAACTAGATTTAAATGCTAAAACCATTAAGGATATTACAGAAGAATTTGTAAACCTAAATGCCACACTCAACTTTCAGGGCAGATTAGTTAGTTCCTAAAAATCCTGTTCATGTCAAGAAAACTTCAACAGAAGAAGGTCAGGTTACATACAAGGAAGAATTTCTTTACTGTGAGGATGGTGAGGTACTAGGACTTGGCTGCCCAACAAAGTTCTGAATGCTCCATCCTTGGCAGTGTTCAAAGCCGGCCTGGATGGGGCTTTGAGCGACCTGGTCTGTCTAGTAGAAGGTGTCTCTGCCCATGACAGGGGGATTGGAACTGGATGATCTTAAGATCCTTTCCAACCCAAACCCCTCTACAATTCTATAAAACCTATTAACTTCTTTGCTCCTTTGAGATTCTATATATTTACGACTCTATAGAGATGACCTACCTTTGCTGAGCAGCCAAGTTATAAATGAAATAGAAGGCAGAGTCTTAAAATTTAAGTGATGGCATCAGAGACAACAGCTGTTCGCTCATCCTTATAGTCAGCACTCCAGATAAAGGCAATAAGCATTAACAGCTTCTCATCAGGACAAGCTATTACTCTTTGGATAATCAACACCACCATTCCTTTTGAAACACAGAAGCGCACCAATAGCATGCCATAGGAGGTAAAAAATCATACAATCTGTCATCACTCTCTCGTAAACCTTGTGGGTATTTGGAACATTACCTTTGCAAACCCAAGCATAATTTATGTCCCATGCAACAAGCAGAAGTGAGTCACATACCTCTGAGCTTGAATATGCACTTGATACTGATTTCAAATGTAAGGATCTACCCCCATTAAGTTGTTGTAATTCTTGCAGCGTACGCTCCCTTAGAATGTCTCTCCTTCAGATATTACCATGAATCACATAACCACAATTAGCTGATCTGCTAATTTAGCTTAGATGAAAATTTCCCCATAGACACAAATGCTAGGACTACTACTCTTTTGTGAACGGTGAGGACTCCCCATTGTCATACTTACCTGTGTGTACATTTCTTTGAATGGATTTTTAACTGAAAAAAAATCTAAGTCAATGTCTAAAACATATGCATCCCCTTTCTTCAGTACTTGGCAAACATCTTTAACAACATTCTCTATTGGGCATTCACTGTTTCTTAGAGTGCTTGAAGCTGAGCCCTCTAAGGTTTCTGTCCTGTCCAGGGCACTTGTATTTTGCACTTCCCTTTTCTTCACATTTGGGGTGCTGTAATCAAGGTTAGGAACCACTGATGAAGAGGCAGAAGCAGTGTTTGTTGTATTATCTGTATTTAGCTTCAGTCTTTTAGCAGATGCGACTTCACCATTTTCTTCCCAGCTGTTTGATGCTTCAGTAGGATTGATGAGAATGACGTGTAAATTCAAAGGCTTCTGGTTTTCCAGCTGATCAGCAGGGACATAAAGACCATCACTTAAAAAGTAATTATCTGTACCTGTTACCCTACAATGGACAAAAACTCACAGTTACTATACATCTTTGCAAAGAACTGGGAAAAAAGCATGTACACTTTAGGGCTACTGAGAAGAACAAATAGATGTTTGATGGGTAACAAAAGCAATAAAACTGTGTACACAAAATTATTTATTTTAGTCTGCAAGTTTTTAAGTTGAAGGTTTTTCTACTTCTACTTTTTTATTGCTGAATAAACATATTAAAATATCACTCTATATTTTTTATGATAGCCCTGCAAGGTTTTAATGAATAACAAAAAAGATTCTACATTATGTACTGCTAAGATTAATTTGCCATTGAACTGCATTTTAAAGACACAATCCAGAATTCAACAAGATACTGTCAATATACAGCATATAACATTTCAAAGCTATGACATTTTGTGTTGGATTGTGTTGGTCCTAATTTTTAAGGAAAATTCTGTTAGTTGTGTTTGAGAAGTACCCTGAAAGCCACTGATAGTGATTTATTAAAATATTATGAACTTTGATTTAATAGGTACCACTTAACATTTTTTTTACCACCATTACAGATTCCATGTTCTAAGTGGGGGAAACTGGTAACTTGAGGGTGAATAGATACATATCAATGGAACCCACTTAATCAAAAAAACAATCAGCCAAACAAACAAAAGCAGCAATGTTAAAAATGTCTGCTTACAGCAAAAAATGAAAGAACCTACGTTTTCAAGACACATTTCAGTGCATTAAGCTTCAAGCATCATAAATTCAGTTTTTAAAAATAAGCTTAAGAAGTGTGAACTTCACTCACTTGTGTTAAGGCCTCATTTGATTACCAGGTATCACCATCAATAAACAATGACAAATAATTTCTTAAGCAGCAGAAATTTGAAGCTTAGTTCCCCAGTATCTCGTGGCTGGATTATCCTGAGCTTGCTAAAATGAGAGTATCTATTGCCTATCCAGCCACTTGTTGCCAACAAAACTTTTAGGAAGTTAGGATTTCTGAGGACTCTTTCTTCCTTCATGATTATAGTAAGCCTAGAACCTAAAGCAGAGGTACCTGACCATCTTCAAAAGGCAGCTTAAAATGTTGTTTTCAAGACTGCTACAGTGACCAGAGGATCTGTGGGAGATCTGTGCAGCCATCATGAAGTATTTCTACATGTGTGTTAGTTCTCCTGGTTGAATGTGAAAATGTGAAAGCACAATTTTTGTCTTATTATTTACGTTTATTTTAGACTTCAGAATTGTAGAGCTTCAGTGTTTCATCTAAGGTGGTAAACCAAAGCATTTTTCTGCGTTCTGCTGTTAAACTTGCTTCAAAAGATTTATTCTGATACGCTGGCAAAACACACTGTACATGCCCCTTCAAGATGTACAAAATCATAATGCAGTGAATATGTCGAATGTGAAATTGCCATGGACTGCATGAATCCCACAGGTCTCTGATCGGCACTTGAATCACAGATTGACTAAGACTGTAAGAGACATCTGGAAGTCTCTAGTCAATCATCTGATCAAAGCAGAACTAACTTCAAAGCTACATGAGGCTGCCCAGGGCCTAGTCCAGGGGAGCTTTGACTTTATCAAAGAATGGAGAATTCACCACCTGCCTGTGTACATGATTCGGTGCTTAACTAGTAGTCTAACTTCAAAACAAACCAAAAAAAATCTAGAAAACAAAAAAACAAACAAACAAAAAAAAAACAACAACAACAACAACAACCAAGCCCACACCAGAAAAATAGAATCATGGATGATACCAAACGAAAATTTTGCTAGCAAGATCAAAGACTAAACAGATAGAAGCTGAACTGATTTTTCCCATTCCCCAAAAAACAGAAAAAAAAGGGAAAACTTTATGTACCCAGATGCCCAGTTTTGTCACAATGCAGATGACAAACTTTGTTCTGATTGGTACATTTAGGTACTATTTAGAAAATGAAATAAACGCTGTCTTTCATCTTCTGTCCAGTGTTTTGCTATAGTCATACTGAACACAAATCTCTGAACTTCAAGGGTCAGTCAGTCCTAGTGCATTTAACCACATAAGCACACCCTGAAGGGAAACTTATCAAAGGAACTAGATGAACATAGCTGGATATGAGTACAGAATCAAAGCAGACCAAGTGATTTTTTTTTTTTTTCCAAACAGCCCAAATGTGACTTCTCTGCCTGTTTTGATCCTGAACAGTAAAAACCAGTTTGTCTTAGAACAGTTTTCTTAAGTATGTTACTATGATATGCAATTGTGCAAAAAGTAATTATGAATTTTGTAACATCTGCTAAATATCAGTATCCCATTTTATTTCAGGCCAGTTTTATCAAAGTGATCTCAATTACTTAATTAAGTCTTATTTTTATATTGTACTATGTTAGCTACTATGTGTCGTGATTTAAACCCAACCAACCACGCATCTCATTCACTCACTCAAGCCCCCTTTCTTGCCCTCCCCTGCTTCCAGAGAGATGGGGGGAGAA
>NDXB01016382.1:0-23443 GCA_002631895.1 Agapornis roseicollis
AGTCAAAACACAGCTACTAAAGAGAAGAAAAACTGACTGCAACTGCTGAACCCAGGACAAATTGGATCTGTGGGCTTTCTTCTGACAGTCTGAGAATAACAGAGAAGTGATCCAAAAAAAGAGAAAACTTAATACTCTGACTATAAACAAAGACAAAACTCCAGCTGACCTCAGTGGGCAGCTTCAGTTACCTCCTGAGCCATATGGAATTAATTTTCAATGTTACAGAAGTCAGAAAGGTAGATATTGTACTTAAAGAAAAGACGTTGTTGTCAAATTGATCACATAGGGTTTACTGAAATTAGTAAAGTGGAAGTTCTGAAAAAGTGGAAGAAAAGAAATAAATGAAATCTCTTGCTGCTTGCTCAATTTATATCAGAGAACCTTTTAATTTGAATTAAACAAGTCTGTCCTTGTTCCAAAGTGCTAAATTAAATTGCATGTTTGAAAGTTCAGCAGTTTTATTTTAAGTAAAAAAGAACAGATATTCCTGCTGTGCTGCATACCTAAAGGCACTCTCATCCACTTTTTTCTCCTTGCATTCAGAACCAAACTTTTCTCCACATAAAAGGAAAGATTCAGCTTGGAAGATTCCAAATGCGAAGCCGTGATGTCCATCTCACAGATAGTTTCCTTGATGATCTAAACTTTCTGCCTACTGAATATGATAAGGGGGAATATTTCAAATTTCTAGAAAATTATGGAACTCACTATGCAGTCTCTGGAACCATAGGAGGAAAATATGAACTCATTTACATTCTGGATAACTATGCTATGTCTCGAATAGGTATGCATTCTGTTGGTATTGCTATGGTATGCAGATTACACCAAGTCTCCAGTCATGCAAAGAAATGTATGAGGATAAATTTGTGTCCATGGAGCATTACTGGGAACAGCACAGTTCAGTGTGTGGTGCTTGTTGCACACCAGTGACATTACAGAATTACATGAGCTCAAGAGAGACAGTCTTTGTAACTTTCAGAATTATTTGAACTCTGTACTTTGAGTCTTTAACTGAAAAAGAAAAAGGAAAAAAAAAGTTAAATAAAAACAAAAACAAACTAGAACTTGGACATACCCAAAATATTATTGGTACTAACTGATGTGACATGATTCACAAGAGATTCCCAGTGCCTAGAAAATCTGCCTAAACCTTAAATCAGATTTTCTATTTGGTACCTTCTTGTAGTACAATAACTTTAAGTTTGGTGGTGGCAAAGAGAAAGAGAACTTTCTAGAAATCACATAGTGCACTTGAGTGTGTTGAAACTGTTTTATAGACTTTAACATTCACACTGGAGTTTTCTATGCTCTGATTAAGCTAGGAAAGTAGCAGTTTAATCCTCCCTTATGTGCAGTTCACATATATGTGGATTTGTAATGGATTAAAGTGGTCATTTTGGAAAAAAGTTAGAAAAGGCAATTCTCATGATGATTTCAAAGATCAGAAAACAGGTACTTGGGGTTTAAGTATCAAGCTTAAGCACAAGTCTTTCTGAACCCAAAAGTGGACTTCCAGATTATATGTTTGAGTCTGATAAATACAAATGTGTCGGAGGCAATAGACAGGGGAGGATTAGAATTTAAGGGAACAGAGTACTTGTAAGAGATTAGTGGCCTTATTAGCTTTATGGGGAAAATAGTGGAGAAGCATGTTTGAGGGTGGGAGAGAGATATTAGAAGAATTAAATGAATTAGCACATAAACCTGATCTTTTATGATAAGCTTCTAAGAAAGACATAATTCCAATTGAATATATGTAAAGAGTGGTCCCTAAGGGCACATCTGCTTTCAGCTAGGTCAAGGAAAATATAAATACATTTTTAAAGGGTTTTGATAGTTTTCTACTCATTGTAGATCTCACTTGCCTTTGCTCAGGCACTTCAAATACAACCATCCTCATATTCACTTCATGGAAGAGGAAAATGCAGAAGATAAATGGGAAGAAAAAAGCCATAAACTTTTCCAATAGCCCTGAAATTTATTCTCCAAGAATAATATCACATTATTTATGGTGATTCAATCCCTCTAACCACCTAACAATTTCCACTTTCAGGTATCACTATAGAAGACGTGAAAAAGTGCCTTGGCTATCACTTAGATGCCGTGACTGCATATGAAGACTTACATGTCAATGTTAATATTGATGGTGGTAAATGTGAAAAGATTCATGTGAAAGATGAGTGTGAGTATATCCTTATTTCACATTATATCTTTTGCTTAAGGGAAGATGTTAGCTTTTATGATCAATGTAGGTATTGCTGTCAGGGAAAGGACAAATCCAGCAGATGAGTAGAAGTGATGCTCCCATACTTCTACATTCCCAGCTCAAGCCAGGCTGAGTACATGTTCCCAGTACACACAAACACACTTTTATAACACATACACACATTGCTGGCCACAAACATGAATGTAGTCAAAAGCACAGTGTTGGTGTTAGTGGCCAATATCATAGAATCACAGAATAGTTGACATTGAAAGGGTTGTCTAGAGGCCATCTCCAGAGGAGATGTACTGGCTGTACATAGGCCGTAGATCCCTCCAGCAGCTGACCTTAGGCATTCAATTTAACCAACTGAATCCTTAGTCTCTGCTGTTACTGGCATCTAGATATACAACTCCTCAAGGCCTACAGCTCCACTCCCATTGCTGGCATAGACCACCTGGTGCATACCAGCACACACTCCAGATGTTTCCAGTATCTGCCCTTAGGTGCTCAGTCTACCCAGCAATCAGATCTTGGATCCTCTTATCTGCAGTTGCCTTACAGAGGCACACACTGAACATGCAAACAGGTCTCAGTCAATGTCGGAAGCTTGTGGATTCTCCAGTATTTGGCCTAGAGCCCTTGTTACAAAGCAAAAGGTCCTACTATTCTAATTCCTGCCCTTTTCTGATTCAGCTCAGGTGATATAGTAGTGTTCCTCATATTATTTTTGGCTTGTTATTAAATAGCTATGTTCTCCATAATGTCTCTCCTTTTGCCCTATCCTTTCCTTTCAGATATAGGGTTGTCTAATCTAATCACAAAAGATTTCCTCCCACATAATAGGTATGAGTAAAAAAGATTGAATTCCATCACAACTCATGAGCAAAGCATTCTCTCTACAGTCATTTTATAGAGATGGACTGGTTGTGCTAAAAAGATTTACTGCTTTTCAAGATGCATGGGCAATAAACTTTCATCTTCATCCTCTCTTCTTTCTACAGCATCATTTAAGGATGATTTTGTCATAGATGATATAGTCTCCTTAGTTGATGGAGGGAAGATTGACTTTTCAGTTAAGATAAAAGAAATGTTATTGCGAAGATCCAAAACCATTGATGTAAAGGATTATATAGAGTGGGCTAAGTCTTTAGTTGATGCTCCAGTAGTGATACAGCAACGGGTAAGTAAAACTTTGTTAGAGCTGTGGTTCTTACGGTTTTGAAGCTTTTGTTCTAAGATGGAAGTTAGACTCCAAGTTTATCGTGCACTTTCAGGTATTTTTTTCATCTTAACATTTTCTTCCTTACATTAGTAATGGAAGGAATATCAAAAGGATACAGGGCTTCAGAAAAGTCTGTATGCTTGGGCTCTTTTCTTCTACAGCCTTCTCCGATACATACACTTGTTCCAGTTAAGATGAGAAATTCATATTTAAAGAAACAAAATTTGGAAAGAGCAATAGACGACTACATTACTGAATACAGTGTGTGCAAATGTGAACCCTGCAAAAATGGAGGCACCCCTGTGCTGATAGATGGATCCTGTACATGCATGTGCTCAAGCTACTTTAAGGGAATTGCTTGTCAGATTCCCAAATCTACGTTAATTAAAGGTTAGTAAATAATCCAGGCACACTAAACTGAACATATTTGTCATTGTGAACAATATCCTGTCAAAATGAGCCTTCATAAGGATAGAAAGATGTTTTAGATCTGCTGTTATTATACGTACTTATACCTAACACTGTCAAATCTCATGGATATATGCTGTGGAAGTTAATGTAAGTTACTGGGTTCTTTCCATAAAGAGGACCCTAATTTAGAGTTCATTGTCCCACACACATTGTTGTGTCTTGAATGATACCCCAAGTTCATTTACGTTAACAAGAGCATTACTGATGTGTGGTGCAGTAATGGTAAACTGATTTCAAGAAAAGCAGTCTCACCATGTCATAAGCTATTTGCCTTTAGTTTCGTGCAAAGCATATGTGTTTGTTAGCACATGATCACATGTCATAATCACTTTCCTAGCTTAATATTAGATTGGTATACAAGGGGAAGAGGGAGAAGAATGCAGTTGCACAACTGACAATGTAAAAAATTTATTGTGCTGTCAATTCAGCCTCTGTTGCCAAGTTTTTGCAAGCACAGGTGATAAAACAGACCTTAGAACTTGATTTTCAGGCAGCTTCCCAGGGAGACAAAGATGTTGAAATCTCTGGGCTTTTAAGCAGTGCCACTGACAAGGGCATTTTCAAAAGCCATATCTGTGTGATGGGTTGCATGCTGGGGGCTGCAATGATCTGCAGAGTCACCATAACTGAGAACATCTACACTTCAGTCATGGTCTACCTTGCCCACCTTCAAAAGTGCCAAGTGAAAAGCTCCAATTAATATTTCTGTCACTGCGCAGAAGAGATGTTGGACTAATCCTAGTATCGTGTCTAACTAACAGTTGTTACTGATGGAGGATGGAGCTGTTGGAGTTCCTGGTCTGCCTGCATCAATGGAGAAAGCACTCGAACTCGCCAGTGTAATAATCCTACACCAGAACCTGGTGGCAGACCATGCCAGGGAGAAAGCATTAAAAAAGAGCCCTGTGGAGAAGCAAGATAGTTATGCTGTTCAAAAACAGGTCAGCAGCCTCTCTAAATACTAATGTGTTATTGCTGTTTGCAATAAATGGTCAGTCAATATTTGGATCATTTCAGTGACATGGTTGAAGAAGTGATGGGTAAATCCACTTATATCATTTACATCTGTGACTTGATACAGTTTTAAGAGCATTCATCTTGTAGCTTGACTTTGTGAATGGTTGGATTTGTATTTAAATGTCTTGAGAAGTAACATTTTATCACAGAATTCAAGAGTAAAATGGAATTCTAAATGAGAACAGACTAAAACTTCAGCGCTTTAAATACAGATTTCATCTTCAATAGGATCCTCCACCAAAGACCTTATGTCTTAGAGAAAAGGAAAAAGACATGTCTTCCAGAAACAAGCATAGATAGTTTGGGAGTTCAGATTCTCTTAACTTGGCAAATAGAATTCTTTGATCCAACAAAACCACTCTTACAGCGTTTTCAAAACTTTTAGCTTAGAAAAAAATAGCATAAGAAAATATCTAGCTAGATGGTCTTGTCAGGGGTTTTTGATACAATACTGCAAAGCAAAATAAAAACAAGCAGGATTTTGAGGATGGATGCTCTGGTCCACAAAATGGCAAGATGGTATCCATTTTCTTTATCTTCTGAGACAAGAAGCTTTCATGTCATTTGGACACGACAGTAAGTTTTCAGGCCCAGAAGGAAGCATTTGGGTTACAAAGTTTTGTAACTTTGCCTCTACTTCTATGCTGCCCTTACTCAGCTTCACTAGTGTTCAGCTACATCCACTATTCTATACATCCACTATTCTATATGTCCACTATTCTATACGTCCACTATTCTATACGTCCACTATTCTATATGTCCGCAATTCTTAGAATCATAGAATGGTTTGTGTTGGAAAGGATTTTAAGATCATCTAGTTCCAACTCCCCCTCCATAAGCAGAACACCTTACACAGGACCATGTTGCCCAAGGCTCTGGCTTTGAACACTGCCAAGGATGGAGTATTTACCACTTTTTGGGCAACATGATCCAGTGTTTCACCACCCTCACAGTAAATAACTTCTTCCTTATATCCAACCTGAACTTCCCCTGTTTTAATTTAAAATAATAGAATAGTTAGGGTTGGAAAGGGTTCCAACACCCCTGCCACATGCAGGGGTACCTAACACTAAACCATGCCACACAATGCTTTGTCCAACCTGGCCTTGAACTCTGCCAGGGATGGAGCATTCAGAACCTCCCTGGACACCCCATTCCAGTGACCTGTTCCTTATCACTTGTCCTATCACTACAGTGCCTGGTGAAGAGTACCTTTCCAGCATTCTTGTAGGCCTCCTTCAGATACTGGAAAGCTGCTATGAGGTCTCCATACAGCTTCTCTTCTCCAGGCTGAACAGCCCCAGCTTTCTCATCTTGTCTTCATGTGGGAGGTGCTCCAGCCTTCCAACATCTCCATCTTATGTTGAGGACATCAGAATTGCACACGATACTCCAAGTGGGTTCTCATGAGAGCAGAATATTCTACTTGTGAAGCACCTTGAAGTGTTTCCCTACTCTTGCACATTCCCTAGGTCAGTGCTATGGCTCTCTTGCTAAAAACAGGGTATCAAGTTAGCCTTTGCTTGACCCAGTGAAGTCAATTTTAAGAAAATCTCATAAGCAGTTTTAGTCCTGCTCTATATAATTTATATGTCTTTTATATATCATTCAGCCATGACAGTAAATGCCATTATGATCATGCATGATGCACGCATATTATAGAATCATACAACCATAGAATAGTTAGGGTTGGAAAGGACCTTAAGATCATTTAGTTCCAAACCCCCTGCCATAAGCAGGGACACCTCACACTAAACCATGTCACCCAAGGCTCTGTCCAACCTGGCCTTAAACACTGCCAGGGGTGGAGCATTCGCAACTCTCTTGAGCAACTCATTCCAGCGCCTCACCATTCTCACAGTAAAGAACTTCTTCCTTATATCCAGTCTAAACTTCCCTGTTTAACCCATTACTTCTTATTCTGTCACTACAGTTTCTAGTGAAGAGTCCCTCCCCGGAATCCTTATAAGCCCTCTTCAGATACTGGAAGGCTGCTATGAGGTCTCCACGCAGCTTTCTCTTCTCCAGGCTGAACAGCCCCAACTTTCTCAGCCTGTCTTCATATGGGAGGTGCTCCAGTGCCCTGATCATCCTCATGGTCCTCCTCTGGACTTGTTTCAACAGTTTTGTGGGGTTTTTTATGTTGAGGACAACCAAGTGTCATCGGCAAACTTGCTGAGGGTGCACTCAATCCCACTGTCCATGTCACCAACAAAGATGTTGAACAACACCGCTCCCAACACCGATCCCTGAGGGACACCACTCATCACTGGCCTCCAGCCAGACACTGACCCATTGACCACAATTCTTTGTGTGCAGCCATCCAGCCAGTTCTTTGTCCACCGAGTGCCCCACCTATCAAATTGATGTCTCTCCAATTTTGAGACAAGGATGTCGTGTGGGACAGTGTTGAACGCTTTGTACAAGTCCAGGTAGATGACATTAACTGTTCTACCCCTGTACATCAGTTCTGTAGCCCCATCATAGAAGGCCACCAAATTGGTGAGGCAGGATTTCCCCCTAGTGAAGCCATGCTGGCTGTCACCAAGCACCTGGTTGTTTTTCATGTGCTTTAGCATGCCTTGCAGGAGAATCTGCTCCAAGATTTTGCTGGGCACAGAGGTGAGACTGACTGGTCTGTAATTCCCTGGGTCATCCATTTTCCCCTTCTTGAAAATGGGGGTTATATTTCCCTTTTTCCAATCATTGGGAACTTCACCTGACTGCCATGATTTTTCAAATATGATAGACAATGGCTTAGCAACTTCATTCGTCAACCTGTGGATTTAAGTCTTCAGGTCCCATGGAGCTGTGCACATTCAGGTTCTTAAGATGGTCTCAAACCAAATCCTCTCCTACAGTGTGGGCCTAAGGTCTCCATTCTCACAGTTCCTGCCTCTGTCTTCCAAGACTCGGGTGGTGTGGTCAGAGCATTTGCCAGTGAAGACTGAGGCAAAGAAGTTATTAAGAACCTCAGCCTTCTCCAAGTCCAGGGTAGCCAGTTCTCCTTATAGCTTCTGGAGAGGGCCCATGTTGTCTATGGTCTGTCTTTTATTTGCAATGTTCCTATAGAATCCCTTCCTGTTATCCTTAACATCCCTAGCTAAGTTTAATTCTAACTGGACCTTAGCTTTCCTAACCTGGTTCCAAGCTTCCCAGACAACACCCCTGTATTCTTCCCAGGCGGCCTGTCTTTGCTTCCACCTTTTATAAGCCTCTTTTTAACTTTGGATTTTCCTCAGCACTTCCTTATTTATCCAAGGAGGTCTCCTGGCCCTTCTGCTGCACTTCCTTCTAGTTGGGATGCAACACTTCTGAGCTTGTAAAACACCCCTGAGTTTGTAAACATATACAGCTACATTTCTTTGGGTAAGGCATAGTAAAAGATCTTTGAAAAAAAATAACCTAACTCTGCCTTCTGATATATCACACATGTTGAGTATTCACTCTTCCAGCAGAAGTCAGATACTTCAGTCTTCTGAAAATCACAATATGTGTTTTAATTCTTCCTTCATTCTTTGTGAAGGCTGTGCTGCCATTTAGCAGGATCTTGATAGCCTGGAGAACTGGGTGGAGGGAAACCTAATGAGGTTCAACAAGGGCAAGTGTAGGGTACTGCATCTGGGGAGGAAGAACCACAAGTATCAGCACAGTTTGGGGGCTGACCTACCAGAGAGCAGTTCAGCTGAGAAGGACCTAGCAGTACTGGTAGATGACAAGTTGAATAGGAGCCAGCAGTGTGTCCTTGTCACCAGGAGGTCAATGGAGGTGATCCTCCCCTCTATTCGACCCTGGTGAGGTCACATTTGGAGTACTGTGCCCAGTTCTGGACTCTTCAGTACAAGAGACAAGGAGCTATTGGAGAGGGTCCAGCAGAGGACCACAAAGATGATAAGGGGTCTGGAGCATCTCTCTTATGAGGGGAGATTGCAGGAGCTGGGCCTGTTTAGTCTAGAGAAGAGAAGACTGAGAGGAGATCTCATTAATGCATATAAATGTCTCAAAGGCAGAAGCCAGGAGGATGGTGTCAGACTCTTTTCAGTGGTGCACAGTGACAGGATGAGGAGCAATGGCCAAAAACTACAACACAAGATGTTTCACCTCAACATTAGGACAAACGTTACACTGAGGGTGGCAGAGAACTGGAACAGGCTGACCCAGAGGGCTGTAGAGTCTCCTGATCTGGAGACATTCAAACCTGCCTGAACACATTCCTGTGTAACCTGCTCAAGGTGGCCCAGTCTTTGCAGTGGTTGGACTAGGTGATCTCCAGAGGTCCCTTCTAACCACAGTGATTCTGTGATTCATTAGATTTATTTTACATTACAATCATGTTTGAAATGTAGTGAAATCATGTTCTTGGTGAGCCATGACAGTACTATTTCAATTGAATTTTGACCAATATATATGTCATAGCTACTATCTTTTATAATTTTTTTTTACAATTTTTTCTCCTTTTTTAGAAAACAATAATGGATCTCAAACCAATTCTGCAAATCACAGTTTCTGCTGACCAGCTAGCTACCAAAGAGCAACGGAATGCCACAATTTAAAAGCACCTATAATTTAAATGATCATTAATTGAAACAAACTAATAAATGTTTTAACAGAGATGAGCCAACACAGTGGTTATGGTCCATCTTTTATTTGTCTGTGGCTGCATGATTGTGTGCCCTTGTCACTGTGTTTTCCATGAGTCTTCTAACTGACTTTCAAGAATATAAATCTGGTATGAGTTTCAGAACCTGAGAGAATAATTAGCTTCAGCAAAGGGTCCTTGTGGATTTATTTCCAACCCCACATCTTACATCTAGTTAATGTCTTGAAACATCTGTATGTTTATGCATGCAACTTTACTAAGAGTTACTGTGTTTGCTCTTCCCAACATTTGCTGAACAGCCAGATATTTTTATCTTGTCTATGTAAATATGTTAAAGATATTTATACTAAATCAGATGCACATTACAAATGGATGGAAGAGTTGTTATTTTACTATCCATATTTTTAGAAAACTTCCAAAGGAAACAAGGCTGAGGCAACTGTATTGTCATTGCATGTACCTGGCAGTCTTCCTCGGTGACTTTTGAACCTAATGGAAAATTACCACCGAAGAACTTTCATGAAAAAAGACGGCTAATTTGAGAAAACAAAACCAAATTAACAATTAAAAAAAATTAACAAAAGCAAATTAATGCCCCTGTTGAGAAATAAGTATTGTTAACTTAGCTATTCTACCAGTCCATGTGGGAGAAAGATATAACAAATTTCTTAAAAAAAAAAAAGTTAAGAACAAAATTGTGTGAGAGCTGAGTGGTTTAGAAACACAGGAATGGTAAAAGCCATCATATCAGTAAGATCAGGCCCTTGCATACTTACAGGGAAGGTCTAGAAGAGTCTCCTGGAACCTTCTTTACCAGCCTCCTGCCCACCAGAAGTGACCCTGAAGACTCTAAATGCCAAAAGCCAAACATCACAAAAGAAAACAGGAGAGAGAACTGTTTCCCAGGCCCCTAGGGTAGGAGAGCATTCAAAATGCAAAAGTCTACTGATAACCACAGAAAGCAAATCACACCTTGTGCTACAAAGGCAGAGTAAAAAAGACCTTTCACTGGTTCCTGCCACTGTGAACAGTTCCATTCACACAACAGTAGTGGAAACAGGTTTCCACTAATTAATAGCCTGCCACTAATTAATGTTCCCAAGTGAAAAATCAGAATTTCTCCATGGACAGACCACACATGCACCTAGCATCCTTGCAGCCTTCCTGGGACATATGAAAGCCTCAAGCCTAACACTTACATATTTTGACCCCAGAATAAAGCTGTTCTTGGTGGAAGCTCTAATGTTACTGCCTTTAACGTGGCAAAAGCAAGAATCTTCTTAAAGATTAGTGCTATCACACGTCAGGAAATCCCTAGCAGACAGAGCAATTTCTCAACAGCTGCACATGCGAACATTCTTGGTTTGAAAATAAAAAACAAACAAACAAACAAACAAACCCTAAAAGAGGATAGGCATAGGGAAACACACCATAGTCTGAGATTTAACCGTCAGTGTCACCAGACATGCTCACCAAGCATCTTTCCAGTACAGTTAGTATTATCCATCTGACAGACTTTTTTCTCTCTAGCATCAGCATCCTCCCTGTCTTGTCATTAAGTCTTTTATATGACTTGTTCATGTTAAATACGGAAGCCTTACTGATCTCTTTTCTCCTCTATCTACCTAACTGATCTAGTTGAAGATGTCCCTGTTCATTGCAGAGAGGTTGGACTAGATGACCTTTGAAGGTCAATTTGAACCCAAACTATTATATGATTCTATGATTCTATTCTCTTTGGAAGACCATCATTTAATATAAATAACTATAAATGAATATAAAATTTTGTCTAATTCCCACTTTAAATGTACTCATGACCTATTTATACCCATTGGATTTTGATCCTTTATTTTTCAGTATAAATGACCATCCTTCCTTGGTAGAGACTATCTTGTCATAGCCTCTTTCATCTCCATTTTCTTAAATTAGACAAGGCAAGCTCTTTCAGTGTCCTTTCAGAAGCCAGAAAGTCCTTCTACTCATACTAGACCTCACCTGTACCTCTGCACTATGATGAGAACTGCACACAACACTCTAAATGAGCTCTCATCAGTGCTCTGCATAAATTCCTTTCCTGCATTTCCTAAAAATCACTTCCCTAAGGTGCAACTTGAATTACATGCACTTTTCACATGTGCATTTAAGTTGGTGACTCCTACTTAACTGTCTCTCTGTCCCAAAGTAAAAATTTTTCTTAGCCCTAAGTATATGACTGAATTATTAAACTTTAGGTGACTTCTATCAGTCCAATAATCAAATCTTCTCATTCCTTCCTCATAATGACCTGGTTATCCCCTGTATTCATAGAAGCATTCAGTTTAGTGCATCTTAGGATAACATTGCTATAGGCCTGGCTCTTGAACCAGACTGCTAACTCATGATCAGTCCTATATCTGCAGAATACTGCTAGTAATCCCAGTTAAACTCAGAAATCCTCCTTCCACTTCTGAAGTGATGCTGCTTTAACCAGCTCCTTACCTATCTTGCAGTCTTTCTGACAGGTCACATTCTTTCCAGTTCTCATCACTTAAAATTCAACAAAAGACATTATATGGAATATTCTGCTTAAATATAGATAGATCAAGTTTGGCCAGAAATACCAAAAACAAACTCTGTAATACAGATACTAAGTTTTTCAGATGTAATCCATCTTTAATGAACTCTACCTTAAATGTAGCTACGTTTACCTAATATTTTCTTTCTCAGATTGTTTTCTAAGTGTGTTCTTGGAGTTGTATAATGTTGTGCTCAAACAAATAAGCCTGTAGATAGCTGCTCTAGAAATTCTCTGCTTTTCGAAAATAGGTAAGATGTTTGCTAACTGCCACAAGAAATACCTGTAGGAATATGTTTTATTAACTATATAATAGATAATATTGATATATTGCATTGAAAGTTTAATTGAAAAACAGTGGTTTGGGATTTACAGCAATGCAGCAATCCTTTCAGTGCTCCAGTACAAAGATTATGGGGAAGCCCTGATTTCATCACAGAATGCAGTTTAAACCTTCCTTGTGACACAGATATGGTATTTTCTGTTACTTTATTATTGGGGTTTTATCCTCCACTAATTCATACAGAGAAACTTCCTTGTTGAGAACTGAACTGATTTTTTATTTAGTAGTTGGGCATTACTTAAAGTATGTGTTCCCTCTCCCTCCCCTTTAACACGTGTATTTTCTTCCTTTCTACCTTCAATTTTTGTGCATAGAAAGTCTGCAGCAGTGCAGAACTTCAACATCCTGTCACACCAGAACAACCCAATTTTTCTGATAGCATCTGCTATGAGGAACTGGATAGTCAAAGGCTAATTGACAGAAGTATAGTGCAGCTTATTAAAGGAAGAAAATTACTTCAGATTTTAAACATTCATGAAAATCTTAACTAGAAAAAGACATGCATAAGGTAGGTAGTGAAGCCTAAATACATAAAAATTCAGGGACTCAGAGTATGAAAGACTAGTAAAACACGTTTATCTTTTTAATTAAGTCAAGGATTAGAAAAAACATAGCTATATAATCTTTTCATCAGTGTAGACCTGGTTTTTGTTCTAACTTGGAGGTCATAAAATGAATAAATACACATTCTCTGGCATTCGTCCTTCACAGTGGTGCAGTGTACCCCAAACAAATGCTGTTGAAAATTCTGTTAGGTCTCTGATAATATGCATAACAAGGATTTTCCTGATATCTTTTTCTGTGAAGGCTGGATAGACCACAAACACTTTAAAAAAGGAAGCACACAGTGAAGGACAAGGAACATTTTGACTCTCTCTAGTACGGTACATACTCTTTAACAGACTTGTGGAGACACAGAGCCCGAAACTATGGTAGGTACAGAGCTCTGTTCATTTGCTTTTTATTGCATGGGTGCATAAGATTTAGCATAAGAACTGCAGTGGATGTGACTGTAAAACTTTAAACATATTTCTAATAGTTTTCAATTCAGTTTCTTGCAGCTGACTTCCTGCTTTTGAGGGCATGAAGAAACTTTTTAAGTTTTTTTAGCTTCTTCATCACGTGAACTGGTTTGCTTGTGTCTTTCTGATTCTGTCATTCAAATTAAGGAAAACAGCTGCTTTCAAGGCTAAGCTGATAAATTAGTTTGTGTACCCAGAAGAATGCCACAGTCAAGTGTCAATGTAACAGCAAGAAATAACGTGGAATAGGTCAAATCTTTTAATAAGACTTCCAGAGAACAAAGTACTGCCTTACTTTGATTCAGAAGTACTTTGTAACTTTTTTAAAAAACAAACAAACAGAAAAGACCAAAAAACCCCAAACACTCAAGCTTTATGCATTTATGAGCTTGCTTAAAAAGAGTGGGTTTAAAATTCCAAACGCTATATATGCATCTGTTTTTTGTAAGTATTTTGTTAAGAAAACAAACCAGTAATTTCAATATAAGTGATTTTACAGAACAATATTGAAAATTGTGAAATCTGAATAGCTTTTCAGGCCATCTGTGTAATGGGAAATAGTTCAGAACTCCTGGAGTAGCTTTATACTTTTATCGTGGTACATACGTGCAAAAAAAAGCAATATTTCCTTGAAGATAGTATTACTAAAGAAGTATTCTTTATTTGAAGTTGTCAGTATTTTTCAAGGTAAAAAAAAAGTTATCCCATTAAAATTAGAGAGGAGCCTAAACTGTAGAATTAATAGCTTCAGGGGGGAAAAAGTCTAATTTTGCTCACTGCTAGTAGCCCTTTAAAAATGGCAATGTGAAATAGGATTAAATGCAGAATTCTGTTTATATTTAACAAAGTTGCACAAAGTTAAGATGCTTATGGTTGAGTTTGTCTGGTTTACACAATGACTAAATTCTTAATGAATCTGAATCAATGGCCTCAAATAATTCATGTAATATTTTTATATATTTAAAATATAAACCAGCTATTTCTTATTCTATTTACTTCTGTTGTAATGAATCCCACTGTGTAGAATCAGCAGCAAAATACTACACTTGTTTATGCTAATAGTTCAAGTCTCTTGACTTACTCTGGATTTACACACACAGAAAAGGAATTTGAGCAGGGGCAACAGTTCTACCAAGCTAGCAACTTGCTATTCTGTTACTTTCTGATTTCTGGTTGCCACAGAGATTCTTTAAGTTGGCCTAGTCATTCAAGATCCCAAATACACATAAAGCCTTTGTATCTGCAAAACCCTACATTAAAATTTGCAAGGCAAATGCTCAGTTACTCTTCTGGCATGATTCATACATCTAGCTGCTTTCACAGAAGTGTCTGTTTCAGAACAGTCTGTAAATATGCAAAAATATTGAACACAGGACTTCCACTATTGCCAAGTGCAGTTTGAAAATAAGGAACAATTAACAGTTTCACTTTTCTGTTTAAATATTTTCAAAGCCCCAGGTTGCTTTCTCTGAATCCAAATATGAATGACAATTCAGAGTAATGCAAACCATCAATTCATATGCGTACTGTATTTCCTTGACAATGTTATACAGGACTATGGGGAAAGAAGTGTGTTCATCTTTGCATCACAGGTAATCCAGAAGCCTCAGCAACACTCCTGAGCTTGTAAAACACCCCTGAGTTTGTAAACATATACAGATACATTTCTTTGGGTAAGGCATAGTATGCAAGAATGTACAGCCAAAACATGAACCTTCCTTATCGGACCACTGGTGCCCTTCTGCTTCCTCTGCTCTTCTCCCTACCAGTCAGTAGCTGTCCTACCTGCCACAATAAAAGTAGCCTGTGCAATGATCTACCCAATGGCCCATCCTTTAATGGATGCCCAGCAGACCGGCATTATATCTCAATCTAGCCAGTGCTCAGCAACAAATTTGTTGTGATACTGCACAACAACAAACTGCTAAATTTGATTTTCCCCATATATTCTAGCCACTGGAGCAGAAAGGCTGGTATGCACTGCCTCCTGATTTATCATAGCCTGTAGCCTTTGTAAGGAGACAGAAAAACTGAAAAAGACCCTGCTGAATTTCCACTTCTTATTCTCACATACAACCCTATAAACAGCAGATTCAAGTGCCTGCAAATAATAGACTTGCTAAGCAACAAAATTTGCATGATTAAAGTTAAGAAAGCACCCATAACGTCTTTGCCTGTGGGGCAAAGCAGCAGGCAGGCTCGGTGCAGCAACTCAATTCTTTGTGTTCACAGTAGGTGACCAGGGAACCAAGAAACAGGACAAACAGAAGCTGAGAGAACTGGGCTTCTTCAGCCTGTAGATAAAAATGCAAAGCAGGGACTTTACTGCTGTCTTCAAATATCTAATGGAAGGGTGTCATACTGATCTCAGAAATGCACAAGGATAGAATAAGAGGCAATAGAAAAGGGAGACATTTGGAACAAGATAAAAAAAACCAAACAAACAAAAAAAACCCCAACAAAACCAAACCCAACAAACAAACAAATAAAACAATTAAGGTGTTTGGGATTTTTTTTTGTTTATTTTGTGCCGGTTTTGTTTGTTTGGGGCTTTTTTGTTTGGTTGATTTGGGGGGGTTGGGGAGTTTTTTGGTTGGTTGCTCGATTTGGGGGTTTTTTGGTTTTGTAACAGGGAGGGTAATCCAGTACTGGGACAGCATAGAGGGGCTGCAGTCTCCATCCTTTCATGTAGTCAAAACCTAACTGAGGAATGCTTAGAGCAATCTGGGAACGGTGGCTCTGCTCAAAGCAGATGGTTGAACAAAATAATTTCCAGGAGTCCCTCTCAACCTGAATTATGCTGGGAGGCTACGATTTGTAACGGGAGCCGTTCCTCCATAAGAGGTCACTATTGCGCAACCACCCGGAGAAAGGCCACAGTAAAACACAACAAACACAACTGTACAAAGTGCCGCACGATTTTGGGCTCCCTTTAGCTCAATAACTGAAAGTTGAGATCCATCTGGCTGCAAGGCAGCTGTATGATGGAAGATGGGGCATCTGGCCCACTTACCTCTCATTTCCCACGTAGCACATTCCAAGTATGGGATAAAAAGGTGAAAAGTGAGGTTAGCAAAAGAGAGACAAGTCTTGGAAAAAGAAGGGAGAGTAAGGCAGGAAGGTAGAAATACTTGTTTTGAAAGATATAGCTCTGAGTGTACTGGCAAAGCTTCAGAATGTGGGGTTTGTGTACACTCTCTGCCAAAGCTGACTTTAACAAAAGGGCTGCCAGCAGATGGAAAACTGATTCTGGTTTTCTACTGTGTTTGTCAGAGGCATAGATGAATGCATTCTTGCTTAACTTCCCATTTCCTTTGTTTATGGGGTTATATGACAGGTTAGCCAGTCACTTTAAAGCCAGCAGGCTTTGTGACCAATCTGCTATTACCTGCTATGGATCAGGGATCAGAATTCATTGATAGTAAAATTAAACGTTTTTAAAAGTCCAAGGGATTGGGCCATAGAAAGGATGTTAGGCATGGTGCAAATCCTAGGCAGAAGAGATTAGGAAAATTTCTGTTGAAACAGACTTTTCAGAGATGTTTGGATTAAACTGGGGGTTCATTTCTGAAGTTTACTGTCTTTGATTAAAACTCCCATGGGAACATTTTTGACATTATTGTGTGTTTTGAAATGTTTATGCTCTGGGAGTTGTTACTTAGGGCAAAACATTGTCTTTGTTACTGATGTCAGGAATTGTACTAAGAAACCATATAAAGGGCTGCATTTATTTTTAATTAAACTTCAACATACTGGATTGAACATTTTTCCAGATGCCTGATTTCATGTCTGACAATACTGGAAAATGTGTTGCTCACACAAGCAAATTCACACTAGAGAATTGCTTACATTAAAGCATTTCTGAGGTTCGTCCAGTTCTGTGGCTGGTTAGATGGCTGAGGAAGAAAAGTATAAAAACAACAAAAGGCTCATATGGAAGACCTTGCAGGATAGCACTGTTTGAGAGATGGGAACAAGAAGGATGTGCCATGTAATTTCTGTGCTACTCATGTGCCCATGTGTAGCATAGAAATTACACAATGTTTGTATTTTGCTTGTTCCTGTCTAACCAACCAAGCTATAGTGAAGGTATGTTCAAAGTCTGTGTTCCTACCTTCATTCTCCACTGCAACAGTGGTTTAGGGACTCAGTCAAGCACACCTCTAGTGCAGTTATTTTAATACTATGTTTCTTTGTATTGCTGGTATAAATGCTGCTTCCTGCCACCTCCACCAGTGAGATTATCTGGATTGAAAAGCACTTCCTTTGAAAGGAGCCAGAGTTCCTTTCCTTTTCTCTCATTTTCTTTCCTCTCCAGTATTTTTAATCTTGAGTATTTCTTAGTGATTATGTGGTACTGAACAGTCTTCAGCTTCTGTAGTAGGAAACCTGAGGAAAGGTAGTTGAGACACCTTTACAAACTGCTGGGAAAAACAGTTGAGGTCGTTACACAGGCTTCTAGCCTTTTGGGCAGACATTTAAAAGTGTAATTGTTAGGTGACCCGTGCCTCACATCAACACTGAGAACATACTACTTCCTCAGAAGGTACAACTAATTGGAGTGACTGAACACCATGACAGCATATGCTCTTTTTTTCAGCTCATTTTTTCTTTGATGAGTTTCCCACTGATGTGGCTAAACTGTTGACTTACTGGAGGAGTTGCAGAAATGGTGCATAGGGCGTGTGGCAAAGAGATGAATGATGACTTATAAATAAATAAATAGAAAAGGTCTATAGCAAGAACGAATGCATGCCAGGCCTACACAGGGGACTCCTAAACCCTTGTTTGCACAATGGCAATAGCTGGAGATGAAATGTGTTCTTGTCTTCCTTTCGCCTCTCTTCTAATGGGTATCTTCCCTTCCACAACTCAGACCTTCATTCTACATCCTCATCCTTCTACCTAATACTGCAAACAAACTGGGATCCCAATCCATTCCCTACCTCCTTACAACACAGCTTTAGCTCTGCAAAAGAAAAGAACCCTAACTTCATCCTGTCACAGAGACCTGTTTGTAATACAGCATATACAGTAACTAAAAAGTTAAAATTCAAGACCATGAGAAAAATAATACTAATTATCACAGAAGCATTGTGAAAGGGTGCAGAGGTGGAATGGTAAAATATCCATGCCAACTGAGAATTTAACTTGAGCTTTCATTTTCTCTGTTCCAGATGTTTTCAAATTTGGTCCTACTTGTGACAGGTATATTCTTGAGAGCACATAAAGAACAGATGCCATTTGAGTTTCTTTAAAAGATATTTTTGTCTTAACTTTATTATGGATAGTTTTACTTACCAAATGTGACCATGAAAATACATTTTTCATTTTATTCTTTTTTTTAAGCAAACATATTTTTAAAGCAAAATCAGCCTGATCAGCACCGGTGTGATTTCAGCAATGGTTACTAAATGTAGGTCCGATCTTCCACTTTTTAAAAGGAAAATACTGAAGAGCTGTTTGTAAGAAATCATATCATGTTAACAGAACCTAATTTGCTCTCACCTGAAGCCTTTTATTCAGAAGCTTGAGGAGATTTTGAGAGATAAAGGCCCTTTGCTACCCTCTTCCCAGAGAAAGCTCATGATAACTGAGCTACGTGTTACCTGAGGAGGCACAGACGTCAGCTGCAAGTCCTCTATGCCTCCATAAGCTAGTGCAGAAGGGCAAATACTGAGAGCAGGGCCTTTCCTAGAACTGGGATGAGTTTTGGGAAACATGGGTTTCTGTTTTGCTTCTCCGCACTAAAAGCAGAAGAAATTTGCACAGCTGATAGGGGTTTAACATACAAGAGCACAGGAAAGAACGTTAAGTTTGAGTGTGGAAATATGGAGTGTCCCTCTCTCCCTCCCACAGGTTTGCACAACTCCTGGTAAGATGTTTGCATGTTCTTACATATTTTTTTGCCTTACAGGCAGAGGCAGGGAAGGACATGTTGAGGAGAAAGGGAAGTCAGTGGTGTCTTGCTAAAGCAGTCTGTTCCTCTTGCTTTTCTACTTCCTCTTCCTCCTGGTATCAGCAGCTGTGGGGGATGCCAAGGGGAAAGCAGGTCCATTGAATAATCTGTTGTCCCACCATTTATATGAGGGTGAGTGGGGAGGAAACCTAAGCAACTTTTTCCTTGAGCAAGTTGTTTCCTCCTTTCCTTCCCACCCAGTCTCCCCTTTCCCCAGTTTAGGCACTCTCCTCCTCTCCCTGGGTGCCAGGATACTGGTGACAGCACATGCTAAGATGGCTGTATGCATGCATGCACTCAGGCTTGTGGTGGCTCCAGCCAGTTCTGGGTCCCTCTGTGACAGCCTGAGTCCCACCAGGGAGGCACAGAGCTAGCCAGGGCCCTGCGAGCTGATGGTGGGAGAAGGCAGGGCACAGGCATGAACACTGCTGAGGGGCACAGAAGAGGGGGGGTGAATAAGCACAGATACCTGTGCTCCCCAGCTGCCAGGTCTGTATTCCCCACACAGATTGCTCATGCCCAGTTCCCTTTAGACTTGCCTTACACTTCAATTCTCACCCCAACGTCTACTGATTTCCTCTCATACACAGCTTCTAGCAACTTCCCAGCCTGCGAGACTGCAAGACTGCTTGCTTGCTTGCTTGCTTGCTTGCTTGCTTGCTTGCTTGCCTGACTGCCTGTATGTCAAAATGGCTAACAGGTCCTCTCCACATTCCCCTTGCCTCGGGCTAGGGATAGATTGCTGCAAACTCAGACATCACAGCTACACACACATCACCTGCAATTTAGCTTGTTAATCATCTAATCAAGCTAACACCGATGATCAGCTGCAGCCCTCAACAAGGCACAAGCTGTGGGATGTGAGGAGTAACGGTGCTGTGGCAAACCCTGTATTTCATGGGGTTGCAGCTGTAGGCTTCAGTGATCTTGACAGCTATGGCAAATTCTACACTTTCAAGAGGGTTTTCTGGTGCCTCTGAAGGGTTTAGTAGAGGCCTGGTGTTCCCATTTGGTCTGTTTGGAGAATTTTCTGTTGCAGCACTGCTTTCAGTTCCCCTGAACTCAGGCAGGCAGAATGCAGGAGTACCTACACTGGCAGCAACCACAGAGCTTGCAGAACAAAAAGAGCAGAGTTCAAAAGCTGCTTAATCTGAGCCCTCTGTGAGTGAACTTCCCAGCAAAAAGGGTAGGGAAGAGTCTGTGACATGGCAGAGGACACTGAGGGCAGCCTAGGGGCAGAGCACAGCGCAGAGAGTGCAGGGCAGTGAAGATGAGTAATTCAGTGAAATATGATGGTTAATACCTGAATACAAGCTTTGTATTCAAAGAATTTCTTGAGATTTGAGCTGACAGAGCACTTCTAAGGTCAAGTCACAAAAAAAAAAAAGACTTTTGCATGCAAGGTTATTTTGTATGGCAAGTGCTTTGCATCAGCTTTAGATGTCAATGGGAAGGACTGTGCTCTGGAAAGTGATTTATTACAGTGAATACACCCAAGCAGAAAACCAGGAGCTTAATATGCACCTGACTGTGACTCTCTGGAGTATGCTGGGCTTTCCTTCATGGCAGAAATATGTCCTTCACAAAACATAGCTGGGGTAAAGAGATCGTGCCAGCATCATCTGACTTCTTTCTTGAATTTGACAGATCTACATTTTTTAGGACAGAAATAGTGGAAAGAGATTTCTGCGCTCCTTGTCAAACTATAAGTACAACGACAATAGCTAATGGTTATAAGAGTATAGAGATTGAATTAAAATTATTTTAAAGAGCCACAGCATTGACTTGAAGAATTTTCAAGGAGTTCTGCATGGTAGCTGTCCACAAACAGTATCTGGAAAGCCCATTTTTTCCCATAAGCATGACAGTGTGTGTATGCATGAAAGAATGCTGCTAATTCACTCATGAACACATCAGACTTGTGTCATAAATATAAACCCACCTTCACATGTCAACCCAATGGAAATGCAGCAGCACATTTTTCAGGAAGTCTAGTCCTGTTTACATAACATAAAGATAGCATAGACTGAAGAACCATGAAGAAACATTTATTGTCATAGCAGGCTATAACAATGGGAGTTAGAAGCTCCTGCCAGTTCACCAATATAAGGTTTTTATTGAAAATCAGGTGCTTTACAAAGCGATGCTGTCACAGGATCACCACTGCAGCACAATGGCACTTTTCCCCAGACCCTAACTCTGTGGAGTTGCACATCATTCCTAACCAGGGCTGCTGGCTCTCTGCCTTGCCCTCTGATGAGGTTCAAATACATGTAAACATGGAGCAGCATGAAAACAGGTAGACTGTAACACACTTGGGACAGGTATGTACAAAGAAATGATCAGTGGCAAAGTATGCAATTTCTGCTGCTGCTCCTAGCATGCCAGGAGGAAGCAAAAGCCCCATAAAGGTGATCAGGCAGCAGGAAGTTTATGTGGAAAACTGTGCTAATATTGACTTTCTCTTGCTGAGTACTCTTCACATTTGTATGCGTTGCATATTACAGATATACAGAGCAATGCTATTCTGACTTAGGAAGGAAATGGTCAAACTTGCTTAAACAATATTAATGCATCTGTCCAAAAATGTTCTCCCATGTACTTTTTTCCCCCATATACATATGGTTTAAGGGTTACTTGCCCCAGACAAAAATTTTTGTCTTGTTCTTCTCTACACTCACTCACCACAAAATTCTGTTATGATGTTTCACCTGTTTTGGGATCATTTAATAGACTCAGAATCATTTAAGATCAGTGAAATGAAATGGGTTAAAAATTGCATGGAAAGAAAAAAAAAGTATTTTTATTTTATACCATTTCACTTCACCTCCAACCATGGTACTGACAGAACTGTGGAGGTAACGAGATCCTGGCTATGATATTCCTTGTAAGCATTGAACTGGAAAGTCAGAGGTGTTCAGATGGCAGTGCCCAGCCATTCAAACAACTTCAGAGTGCAGGACAATATCAAAACATGAAAAATACCTTAAAAAGATAGACTAGCACTTATGGCATTGAAACTCAGTAAAACTCTTACCCACCTTTTTTCTTTCCTCTATTTTTGTCAAATTTAATTCCTAAGCACCCACTTTTCAAAAAGGTAAAGAGAAACAAAAAGTTAAATAAATACTCTGATCAAAAAATACTTAGAGCTGCAGTCATAAAAGTTGCACACAGGAACAGTAGCACACCATCGCTACTCTGGTATTTAGATGCTGGATTTGGTCTACACAGGGAATGGAATGGCATGAGAAGGTGTTACCATTGCTGATATTCTTGTATCGCTTGAATATAAGCTTGTGATTTTATTGCTGATACTGCTTTTGTGAAAAAGAAAAAGGCAAAATATGTATAAGCTGCTTTCAGGCTTGTGGGTCCTGTTCCTTAAAATATTAATTCCTTCAAATTTTTATTCACCTAAAAATAGCTAGTTTCCCCAAATTAATCACAGACATCCTTCACAGAAATAAGTAGAAAAAACAGAGAAGATGCAGGAAGATTTTCTGCTGGCAAGTGTAAAATAAAGCTTATGATAGACATTTCAGATGGGCAACTTTCACAGAAATTTCACAGCATGAAAAGTTATTTTAATTGTGTTTGTTGCCATTTATATTATCAGAAGCATTCTGTTAGATATGAACATATTTATTTCTGAGTATTGGACAAAGAGAAGATGATACGTACTGCCTAGCATTCAGAGTTGCAAAGATGATCTCGTCCTTTGATCATCGCAATTTGTCTAATGCTGATACAATGCACATGCTTTTGCAGCAGTGTTTGCCCATGCAAAATTACTATCTTGCTACAGTTAGCACATTAATGGTCATGAGGACTGCCAGATAGAATAGCAACAGTCACAATGTCTAATGTGCCTTAATAATAAATGCCTCATTACCAGTGTTGATTGTTTATTTTCACAAGTAAACATGATTTTATAAATAAAATCCAGTGTTTAGCAGAATGGATATCATAAAGAACTACATTTCTCCCACTAAGAAAAACCCATTGTGTTATGCAACAAAAAAAAAAAAAAAAAAAAAAAAAAA
>NDXB01016382.1:23582-48441 GCA_002631895.1 Agapornis roseicollis
AAAAAAAAAAAAAAAAAACACAACTAGTTATCATTGATTAGTGGCTAATAAAAAGCACGTGGCAGTTTTTTTAACTCAAATAAGCTCCTTTCAGCACTCTAATAAGCTTCTGAACTAGCTAAGATAGATCTTTTTGGTAAAATTAAGATGGAAATATTAAGCATTTCCAAAGCATTATTTTGACACCCAAAATATTTCAAAAGTTGTTAAAATTTTGTGCAGAAGGGGACATGATAAACAATGAGGAAGAGTCAAGCAACATTTTATGAAGCTCAGACAAACAATTTTTATTCTGCAATCCCATCCCTCTGAAGAGCTCAGCACCTTCACTGAGGTCTGCTTAATAGAGGGTTCTGCCTTTGTGGTTTGGTTTTAACTTAACACAAACACAGGTTCAGAATTTCAAACGAAGCTTATTTTCTCAATATTGGTTTTCCAATCCTTTATTATCCTTCAAAGTCTTTGATCTGTGTAATGAACTGACAGGCATAAGGGCAGAAGAAATTTATGATCATAGTTTTAAAAAAAAAAAAATAAATATCTCCACATAGCTATATCTTTAAAAGACTTACCAGTAGAATCCCTTAAGATCCTTCTGGCAAAGGAGGAAGCAAGCAAACATGTTAGCAAACACCTGAGAATTGGGAGTGTGCACAGTGATTCTCAATGGTAGCAGGGAACTAGACTTCAAGGTCGGTCCAGTCTTGTCTTTGTACCTGCAATTATCACACAAATTTCATTAGCCATTGTCAATGACTTGTCATTGTATACACCAATATGACTTCACAGGACCCTGCAATATGCGGTAAATGTATCACATGGTGAATACTGCTGATAGCAGCAGCCAACAGTCTGAACACATTTTACTTCCCTTTCTCCCACCACTTCTTGCTTAATATCCTGAGGAGGGCAGTTTTCTCCACTGATCGTAATGAAACCCACAAGCAACGTTGTTATGCAAACTCTTGCTGAGAAGCAGAACTCTTCTTAGCAAACAGACCAGGCTGCTGAAGTGAGATACCCATGGATTGTATCATTGCAGGAATCAGTTTTTCTGCCTGTAATGAAGTATTGGAGAGCTTTGGGGAATCAAGGTAAATTGTTGTACATGTTTGTCTTAGAAATAAATGAGCAAAGCTCGAAGAGAAATAGAGCTGATATGAGATATTTCATATAACCTCATATAACTGGAAATTTAAATTGTAGATTTTACTTAAAATTTCTTAGGAAGCTGAAAAGATGCCAAGTTAACAAAATGGATTTCTCTCTTTCACTGGTTCCCTGAAATTTTATTAAAAGCAGTCCTACTTAAAGTGCTTTTTGCATTTTGAATAATAACAGAAATGATATCACCTAAATGCAATTATTTTCTATTAATTCCTTTTTCATTATTTGTGGCTGGTTGGTTGTGGGTGGTATTTTTTAATATACCATGCACTGCGTTGAGATATCTGAATATAATTTGTTTGTAGTGGGTCATGCATAATATTTTTATTTTCATTGGTAAGTCAGAATGGTAGTCAATGTCTTAAAACTGCACAAAATTTCCTTTACAAGGGATCTTGAAATTATAGTAATAAGGGTAGGAACTTTTCAGTGGCAGGAACTTACATTTTTCTTCCTGGAGATTTGGAGATGTTACATTACCTTTAGTGGAATAACCACAGTCAAATCAAAGATGTTCATAAGGCAGTCACTGTATACACTGTATACAGAATGAAGAGGGATCTGTCTGCTTCATTTCTGGGCTGTTACTCTAGAAAATTTACATTATTCTGAAAGCTGTTGATTAGCATATGAGAAAAATAATTTTTAGAACCCAAATTATATTTTTATATTTATATTTTTATATATATTATATTTTTAGAATCCAAATGACAGTCTGTGACTATACAAAGCCATGTTAAAAGCCATGTTCTTATTGGATAGATGTTCTTGGTGGAGAAGTTGCCAGGTTTCAGCTGTTGAAGACTGAGTTGCCAATATTTGCCATTTTCTTTTATTTTGACACAGACAAGCACAAAAAAAGTGCCAGAAAATAGGAGTTGAACTTTATGCTGAATTTAGCAAGACACAGAATGAATAGATGACCATGAATGGATAGGTGCTTTGGCCTTATGCATAAGATGTAACAATAGTTTGAGTCTAAACGGGATGCCATCTGGCTGCTCTGGTCAAGCCCTGCACTTTCATTAGTTCTGGTATCAGTTTGATCTTGAGTGTATGAACTGTATTTTCCTCTCATGTTCCTGAAATATGATGTAGTTGACCTTACAACTAGGTAAAAAATGAGAAAAAGTGACAAGAGAGAGACAATGGAAGTGTAGAGTAATGCACAATGGAAAAGATACAGAATACAGTGTGATCAGGCTGTCTTGTCTAATACTGACAGCTACATGTACTCATGAGTATGCTGGTTTTGCCTTGCTAGTGTTAAAGAAGGATGTTTTAAATTATGCTCTCAGGATAACATAGAGGGTGTGAGCCTCTCATCAGGGAATCCCTTAGAGAGTATTGCAAAATGCCTTGTACAGTCAACAGTTACATATATTTCCACTTGCTTAATTGAGGATAATATGCACACCCTTTAATTGATCCGGTTTTGCTGTTTGAAGAAGGGGAAGTTGAAGTGCTTGGCTTCACCAAGACTGAAAAATAAATAATGAGACCATATTTATGTCAAAACAAAGCAACTTTTTTTTTTGTCAAGCTGCTAGTTGAGACTGGAATATTCACAGTGAATTCAAGAAGAATATAGTTAAAACATTTGTATTTCCGTGTTATTACTCTGTATAGGTATATGCAGTTACATTGTAAAGAATGGATAATTGCCCTTGTTTACACTGAGGTGTTATTAAGATTCAGTTGTGGAAGAAGTCTGTACCAGTGTATCTTGATATCTGTGTGTTTGTTGAAGGCAGTGGGAGGCTGGGAAAGTACTGCATATACAAATCTCCTTGATGAATCCATGGAATGGAAACTAAAGCTCAAGTATTGTTCCAGATTTGAGCAAACACATTTGACTAATGCAACCATCTCATATCAAAGGAAATGTTACTGTGCACCTTCTGTGCCACTTCCAGTTCAGATCAGAAGCTGAAAATCCAGAATATTTTGTGATATATTTCCCGATATAGTACGAAGAGAAAGTTCAGAAAATAACCCAAGTACTTCTTGCACGCGACTCCTCTGTCCCACAGGCACTTTGCACTTTAGAAGGGAAGTCAAAGACTCCCTTCAGAATCTTTTCAAGTTCCCATTTCATGATTTACAGTATTTTCTGTGTGCTAATGGAATAGGTAACTGCTGTTGCTTCTGGGAAGGGAAACAGAAACTGCGGAGATTACTCTGTGAGCATAGCCACAAATAACAGATTTTCTCATTATCCCAGTTCCTTTTCTATCTTCTTGGCCAGCCATTATAATCCACAATATGGCTTCTAGTATAACTTACCCTATGAAAGCAGGAACTGGTTACGTACATTAGAGAGAAGTAAACAGACTTCGTTTCTGACTCTTAGTGTTACCTTTACCATTTACTACCGGCAAATAAGTAAAAGACAGAGGCTACACTGCTGTTTGTAAACCCTTCCACATGCCCAGGAGCTTTTTACTCTTAAGTGCATGTAAATCTGCATGACTAGGGCAAAGTTTGTTTACAATACTGGTAAGAAATTTATTAAAAGAAATCCATTGATAGTCATAACATGGCAATCATGAATGGTTCAGTGCACTCTAAATTAGCATGTATGAATATAATTGATCTTGCTATTACAAAGATGTAAAAAACTTCCGTGAAACCAAAATCGTAACAACGGGTTTCTTCAAAACCGCATTTCCAGCTTCCCAAAGTCTGCATGATGAATGTCTCTTTTCCAGGATGATCACATTGCTATAATTTGACACAGAACCTTTTCTTAAATTTCAAATGAAAGGGATAGTGGAAGAATCAATGTATTGCTAGAACTTTCAAAAGAAATGAGCTTCTGAGTTGGACAAGCAGCTGATCAGATTGTAATTTATAAGTTCTGAAGACTTCAGACACTAAGGTAAAGTTATGGTATCTCTGATGGTTTAGATTTTGTTACAGCAGTCAGGAAAAAAAAAAACACAAAAAACAAAAACAGAAACAAACAAAAAAAAACAAACCCATGTGTTGCAAAGTTAAGGTTAGAAGCATGCAGTACAAAGCAAAACAGATCAGAGACAAAAAACTGTGTTATTCTCTCTGGCACTGTGATTAGCTTAATTTTCTGCCTAAGAGGGTGAAAGCAATTCTTTGTGAGACAGTGTGGAAGAAATCTTGAATGATTAGTGATACATATATATATTTCTGCAGTGTAATTGTGTGTGTGTGAGTCCATATGCATCAAATAGCAGCAGATGGCTTACACCTGATAATCTCTATAGTAAACGTATACTTCCTCTTTTCTCTGTATGTGCAAAAGAAATGGCAATATGGTGCTCTGGGTGTAAGTTTCACATATGTCTTAGTTTGGCTGTCTTTACTGTAAGTAACTTTGTAGTATAATACACAGTGTTTGGAAAGAATAAATTTCTTGGTGATACTGAAAGACTGGGAAAGATAACTAAGTTGCAGAAGTCAGAGGTAAAACTATTCCAACAAAACTGGCAATTCATGTAATGTGATAAAATCAAACAGAAGGCAAAAGGAGCAGCACCCCAGTTTAGAAGATCATGTTAGTGAAGGAAAAAAACAAACCTGAATGCCTACTGAACTGTACTGAGTAGGGGCAGTATATCATTCTTCAACCTCTTTCTAAAATATTTTTCAGACCCTTCATTTATTGTGCTTTGTAGTGATATTTCTTTAATTTCGAACAAATGGCTCAGAGCCCTTCAATTTTTAACATTCCAGCTTTGTACCATTAGTCTCACATTTTAACTTCCATACATCACCATTATCTGCTGTAGCTGCACCCCTGCTTCCACTATTGGCTGGGAAAGTAGTCCTTGCTGCAGAAGGCTCCTAGAACTCAAGTTGGCCCCAGCTCAGGAGTCCAGCTGCCTCCCTGTTGCCACTATCTTTCACTGCACTGTGTTTTAATTGTGCTGAATTCAAAAATATTGAGCTTTTGCTCTCAGTTCACAATAAACACTGGTACTGAAATTTGTTGAACAGGGCTGACAAATTAAAACAGTTTCAAATGAAACTATGTGTTTTCCACTTGGAATTGTTCAACTTTCTGGGTTTGTTTGTTTGGTTGTTGGTTTTGTTTTGTTTTGTTTTGTCTTGTTTTGCTTTGCTTTGTTTTCCTGCAAGAAGTTATGTATCTTTGAGAGTTTGTAGGTGTCTTGACTGTTGCATCTTCCTATTTTACTCCACATATTTTAGTTCTCCATCCATGCATGCACTTTTTTTTTTTTTTAAGTACAAAATGGAAAAGACAAACAAAAACACAGACAGGAAAGGGGGAGCAGCAGGGAAAAAAAATTGCTGAGAAGGGAAAGAAAAACTGACACACACACCCCAAAACAGAAGAATTTCTGTTTTCACAAACGAACTTGTAGTTCTCTAAGGATTTTACAGGAATAACACTAGTCTGATAATCCAAGTTCTAGTACAGTCTATGCTTCTCATAGGACACTCATATTTTTAAGGATATATTAATTTTAAAGTAGTATGTATTTTCTTGGTTTTATTAAGTGTTCATTTCCTGATTCTAGAAATAAGGAGAATTTTTGGTATGCCCAAAAGGACCTGCATGACCATATTCTAAGGGCAGTAAGTGCACTAAAAATTTTAAGATCATATAGCCACAGCAAGGATATAATAAAATACAAAGCTTCCCTAACCCTACAGGAAGATGTGATACAATATCTCCACAGCCAATCAGCAGTACTACAAGCCTCAGATCAGGAAACTCTTTAATGTACAGTATGTGTGAACATTGCAACAACGACTTTCTCATTGCTGCTCTTTCTTTTTGTCTTCTTCATGCTTACAGGATGTCAGGGTAGATGTGAAGTCACTCATGGCAAAATTTAACACAGACAGCAACCCCACAGAGGATGTTTCTGGTAACAGCCATCCCTTCAAAGTGTCTGGACAACCTATCCATACAGGATTACAGACAAGGAAAGCAGCATTTGAGAAATTTGCAAGCAAAGGAAATGCAACTTCTTCTTCAGGACCCAATACTTTTCACAAACCTGTTCATCCTAAGCCTCCTCTGGCAGTCAAGCCTTCAAGTGATGATAAAACAGAGAAGGATCCAAAGCCCCCATATTTGAAACCAGTGGCACAGAGGTTTGGAGTTCAGCTTCAGGCAACTAACAGAGAAAATTATGAAAAATCTGGATGCACTAAACTCCCCACCAAAACCAGTGACTTGGCAAAGGAAGAGCCAGTGCCTCTGTATCCAAAGCTTGCACAGAACAGGTTCTTTAACTCTGCTCCTTTTGAGAAAGAAAAAAGTGCTCTGGGAACAAAACCAAATCCGAATTTTGCATCACAGGAGAGTGAGGCAAAACCAGCATTTTCAAAAGTAACTGGAGTTAAAGAAAAGTTCTTGTCTGCAACACAAGAAAATGAGCCCAGGTCTTCTTTCTCTAAACCACCTCTTGCACAGAAACCTTCGCTAAACTATGATGTCTCCCACAGTGAAGAGACTTCTAATAAAAATGTTTTTCTGCAAAAAGGACTATCAGGCCCTAGAAAAAATATACACTCATGTAAAGCAACAAAGGAAATGGATGAAAATAGTAACTGTTCTGCAGAACCTGAAGGCAGTCATTTTTCTAACATCGCTCTGAGGCCTACTGATCACTGTTCTGGTTCATCTGAAGGAACCCCTGAAAATATGGAGGAAAAGACTGAAGAAAAGGGAATAAGTGCTGCCAAGAATATCTTTCTCAACAAAATCACCCGGGAAGAGTCAGGTTCCTCTTCTAAGTTCCATAAGACAAACACAGTGTTTGCTGAAGGAAGGCTATCAAGTGGATCACAAGAGAAAGAGGATGGGGATAAGAGCTCAGGAAAACCCAAGCAGAAACCCTTGCCCCCACTGTTCAAGCTGGGCCAGCCCCCGCAGAAGCCCAACAGACCCCCCAGCGTAGACCTGGAAAAGTTTCGGAAGAGCAGCCCAAAAGACAGTGAGTCCTCTCTGTTCTTGCTTTCCTGGGTATTGCCGTATTTATGCATTTACTATCCAGTTCACTTCAGGTGGAATCCCTTCTTTTGTTCAGAAATAATGAGACTTATGCATCAGACTACACTTTAAAGCTTTAAACTATGTTTGCGTCTGTTCCATCCAGGACAAAAATTAAAATTATATTCTCCCTCACTCTATGATAAAGTGTAGGATGAATGCTTTCTGTATTGGGTTTATTTGTTTTCAAAACTACCTAGAGGTAGCTATAACTTGCGCCAGGTAGTGTAAGCATTTTTCTTAACAGACATTTAAGTCCTGACTTCCTATAAACAAGATGTTCATGTTGTGTGCCCCATTATCAAACACAAAACCAGTGTGCATGGTTTGAGGGTCACCAAAACAATATACTAGAACCTGTAGTGAACACACTTCTTCTTATTGCATTTTTGTCTTTCACAATGGCTAATCACAGTGTGACCCTATAAGTTACTGTATTTTAAGGTTTATTTAGAAGGTTGAACACTAAGCAAAATTACAGAATCAATTGTTCCCACATGCTGCATTGATTTTATACCCAGATCTGAATCCAAACTCCAAAAGCATCTCCTAGACTTAGTGTTTTCCGTTAGCAGCAGTACCACAGTTAGTAGCACCTGAGTGTCTGCTTCACTCTTTTTGTAAAGAACCAAACCTCTGAACTTCCTGATGGTCATAATACAGGCATCAATATTACGGCTTGTCACTAGGTTTCTGTAAAATTTGAGACTGTCTTGAAATATCTGGAAAGATACAAATCCTTGTGAAAAAAAAAAGAAGTTGCTGCAACTGCTCTCCCACAAAGAATTCTGTTTCAACAGGTTGCTTTCACTGCATAAGACAAATTGCAACAATGATATATGCTGTTTCTGAGGTACTCCAAATATGCCCTTGAAACTCTCATGTAAAAATGTAGTTTCCTAAAGTTAGGCTCACATAACCACTGTCAGCTCCTTGAAGGAGAGGTCAGTTTTGTGAAGTAGTTAATGTCCTTAATTCCTAATTAAATCACCCGTATTTCAAAATTTGGGTTAAGGTTTTTCAAAAAGGCTTTTAGGTACTTTTCAACAATTCTATAAAGTTAAAAACAGGAATGGACATCACCCAGCTAGAATGGGTGATGCCAACTGATACATTTCTGTTGCAAGTTTTACCGTACCTGAAGGAGGCTTCCCCTTTTTCCTTATAGCAGCAGGTGCAAGAAATAGTGATTGCATAAGAAATTCTGATCACATTTTAAAATCAAAGCTTTAAGTTGCTTTTAAGTTGGGCTGTTTGGGTTTTTAATTCTCCCTTAATGCACTGCTGTCTCCATTGAACTCAAGAAGAAAAGACATATTCAACCGTCATACATATATTTTAGCTCAAGTAATTTTAACCAGTCATGTCCTGCACTGATTTTGTCAGGTGATACACCCAGCTAAGTAATTTCTAATAATGAGGATCATTTCATGCACGTTAGTCTGCTGTAACCATCTGGTTTTGATTTAATTAAACAGATCAGACTTAGACTCTTAAATTTTCAGTGTAGTCAGTGGAAAAGGGAGATGCCTAATGCTGCAATTCAGAGCAATACAGTTAGATGCCTAATGTAGCTGGTGATACATGGCCTAAATCATTCCACACTGTGCATGTAAAGCACCAGGTACTTTAATGTAATTTATGTGATAAAAAGTTTGGCCTTGTGTCTCCCATATTTAGAATACAGTATAGTTTGTGCTTCAGTATTTTTGAGTGCACATAAGACTTGTCTTCCTGAGAGAGAAGATACTCACAGTGATTATGGCTGGATGAAAAAGCTCAGATCTGACTTTCTGTAAAGACAAAAAGCCATGCTAAAATCACAGAGTGTGCATGCAGCTATATATTCTATTATTAATTTAATTTAAATATTAGGAGCATATCAGTAACATAAAATGCATGTTCTTGTCAGCTGCTACATCCTGTTTTTTTCCTGTCTAGTCCTACAGTTATGAAAATGTTCTCACACATCCATGACCAGAGCCAGATCCTCAAATGTTGGAAATTTATTTAAAATCTCTTTAAGAGAAATAAGCCAATATATAACAGTCTGCGCAGCTGCCCCTTGTTGGTAGAGCACTGTTAAGCATGGCTGGCTTTACTTGAATGCCCAGAGTAGTTTCAGAATGGAAAGACAGCATTTTCAGTAAATGATACCAGAAAATATTTCAATTCAATAAAAACAGCTAACTTTGCTAGCTAGAACTTTGAGAAGTCCTGATAAAGGCTGGAGACACCCAAAATTGCAACTATTTTTTTTAAAATACATTTTTTAGTTTATTTTTAAGTAATGCAGGAATAATGTCACTTTTTATTTATTTGGTTGGTTTGTTTCTTTTCTGGTTCTGATGCAGTTAAGGACACAAAGCATTTTTTCTCATCTTTATTTTATAATCAAGGGCTAGTAATATTTAACCATTAAAAATGAATACTGTGAACAGGGCTGTAAGGACATAACCAGAACTTTTGGTAGAAGGAGGATCTCCAATTGTCACTAACGAGCACTAGCATAATCACCAGCCTAGTCGAGTCACATTAGGAACACGAGCAAAGGGTGGAGGTGCTCAGTGTGGTGGCACAGGATTTTTTCTAAACATGTTGCAAAATACACACCCAACTAAGTAGAACTAAAGGGTCAGACATGGTCTTGTCTACCTCACAGTGTTTGGGTCAGGGCATGACTGAAAAATTTAGGAACTACATCCATACGAAGCTGTTCATAGTGGCTCTGAACTTCAGATTTCCTCTGTAGACTTGGCATGTAGACCTGACATTCTGTTTGGTTTTAATTAATGTGGCCAGAACTCTTCATAGAACAGTTCTGGTGGAATGAGTAGGTGTTCTAGAATGAATCCTGAACAAATTAATATTTAGCTCAACAGTTATTCATCACTGATGGGTTTCTTGGAATACTAAACTCAAATGACAAAACCTACCTGCCTTGGAAGGGCAGTTAAACTGAAATATTTTTTTTTTTTTTTTTTTTTTTATTTTTTTTTCAAACCACAAAANTCAACAGTTATTCATCACTGATGGGTTTCTTGGAATACTAAACTCAAATGACAAAACCTACCTGCCTTGGAAGGGCAGTTAAACTGAAATATTTTTTTTTTTTTTTTTTTTTTTAACTGTCATTTCAAGCACCAAAGCACAAATTCCTGCTCTTTACTTTGTCCTGATAAACACTGACTGGCCACAGTCGCCTAATTTGCTGCCATGATTCAGGTGCTGAGTAAAAAGAACAAGAAAATGGAAAGGGTTTTCCTACCCAACAAAGCTTCCTGAGATCTAACATGGGGGGAGAAAGGAGGGGTGTTATATGTACTAGGGAAAAAGTTAGGTTTTGTGTTGTCCTTTGAGAAAAGTTCTTCATATAGCAGTCATTACATTTGTGTTAGGGCATGTGCTTGTGGTGCAGAAAACCTTATATTGTCTGATATAAAGCAAGAGTTTGAACTCTGTTTACTCAGAACTATAAATTCAGCCTTTTTTCTTTGGTTGTTATTCTTTCCCATAAAAGCTGCTTTACCTTTTTTGTAATCAGGTATTCATTAGGCATGAAATAACTTTAAACATTAGAGGTCGAAAGACTTACCTTTGATGCGACACTCTCAGTCATGTATGGGAGAAGGATTTTTATTCCTGCATGAATACTAAGGGATGCTGGTTTGGTGTTGGCCTTGCTTTGGATTAGAATTTTCATCTGATCCTAAAAAACTTTTCTTGATAAAGTTTCTGTAGGTACAAGTGCCTTGCTGAGGAAAGTGTGACTATTGATGTGTTACTATTTTCCAGTGAAAGCAGGTTTTAAGAAATTCCTGTCTGGGCCTGTGCATACATAGCACTCTGGTAAATTCCTGTGTTATGCCCCATTACAGCAATTTTCCCTGAGAGTAGATCATACTTAACGTCAGCTCAGAATCAGTGAGATGCATGTGCTTTCTAGATTCAGAAAGTAATACTAATGATACTGTTTTATAATGAACATGTGCAAATGGACACTTTGTCAGAAACAAGGCAAAGTCATTTGCTGACAGCTTTCCATGTGAGGCCAGAACCATACCATTGCTTTCAGAGAACTGCACCTGGGCTGACCTCAGTGGAATCCTGCGTGTACAGATGGCCACCCGCATCAAGTCAGTTGAAGGCTTTAAACACTTCTGAACATCTTGTTAATGATCTACACTGGGGTTTCTGCTAAGGAGAATATTTTGAGCTGTACTGGGAGAAATGAAACTACTGGATCTAGAAGAGAAGAATACATCTAAGAAAATGCTCATAATTTATAATTTGGTTAATGGTTCTGTTTGCAGTCCTTGTTGAGGTTCTGTTTTGCAGCAGACTATATACCCATACAGTGACATGGCTACCTGAGTTGGGTAAGACACCAAAGAGAAAAGAGGAATTAAAATTCGAGGTGCTTTGTCAATTTTATCACAACACTCTGTTGGCAGAGTAATTCACAATCGAACACTACTTCTGAAGACAGTAAATGTCTTAACTGTCTTTGCAAAATCTCTTAGAACCAATTGTTCCTCTTACTTGATGGCAAGTTGAAAAGGTATGAAGATATCAAGAGCAGGGGATTTTTTTTTTTTTTTTTATCACAGGATGTCACGGCTGTTTACTGCAGAATCTAGACTTAAAAAGTCAATGTAGGTTTTCTTTTTTTACCTCGGTGCTACACTGGATAAAGTTATGCAACAGCTCAGTATTAAGGTGGAAGAGAATAAAACGAATTGTAACATGAGCTAAATCATCTTGTTTCTGAGACAGATAAAACTAAAAGCAGGCAATGAAACAACACAGTTGAGGGGGGGTTTGCTGTGTGTAATGATGTGATATCTCTGCACAGGTGAACTACAGTATGCCACAAACCCTTGTAACAGCTTAAGAAAGTGTTAAAATCATAATTTCAGAATGGAATGATAATAATGTGCAACAAAATGCCTGCTGTATAGAGCTAAAATGCTGAATTTCAAGCAATATGAAAATTATGGGACTGAGAAATGAAACTGTGGGACTTTGAAGAACTTCAGTGCTTTCTTACCTTGTCTTTTATTAGATTTCATGATGTTGATGTCTATTATTATTGGTCCCCCATACATTTACCTTAAAACTATGGAAATGAATTTGAAATTATGATCATACAGATCTGCCAAGAACTTAACTCTGCTGGGTCTAGAAAAACTGGATGAGCATTTGCCTGTATATTTAGCAGAAACGAATGTAAGAGTGCCTCACCTTTTCTGGAAGGACATTCCTCTCTCTCCTCTGAGAGAACCCAAATGATGATTGTTCAGCAGCATTACGCTGAAAGAAGGCTGAGAAACAGAAGAATCAATTTTGAAGCTTCTAGAACTAGACGGTGATCAGCTGAAATATAGTTAAAGTTGTGCATTTGTCATGAAAATCATTCCTCAGTGTATGAATCTCAGACAAAGTAGTTTGTTACAAGTGCATTCACATCACCTGTGTATGTCTGACCTCAGAGGAGTTCTCTTATTCATGGGACTGGTATAAGGGTAGTTTCAAAAAAGAGTTCTGTGTTCCTTTTTAATTTCAATACTGTTTCTTTGACTATCTTTTAATAGTTCAAACTGTAAGTTCCAAAAGACCAGGTGAACTATATTTCCCTCAGTGGTTTTGCTCATATCTTCACCCTCCAGCTATAATTACATGCACCACAATTAGAGAATACACATGTAAGACAAAGGTTTTCTACAAGCAAAGAGTGGAGACATGCTTTCAGTTTGCTCCAATTGGAGATCAATTTTTCAGACTCTTTAAGGGCCTCCACCACAAAGAATATTAATGCTATGGGAGAAACCCTGCTATACTGAAGTTTTTGCAGTATTACCTGTAATTGGCTACAGATTCACCATGTAATTCTGCTAAAATCTGTAGACAAGACTACAGATGAAACTGCTGGTACAGCTTACAGCACTGCAAAAGATAAATCACTGCAATTTAAAAATGAATGAAACCATCCTGATAGAAATATGAACGAGAAGTTATTTATCTGCCTAAGGAAATAGATAAATCTAATCCAAGTTATAGATAAAATAAGTCTTGAGGGAAGCCATCCTTTAGTAATTCCTTGCATAAGATTGTTCTGGGTACAACTTGCTGGTTTTGTGCAATAGGAACAAAAGTACAAAAAAACTTTGCAAATTAATACTTAAACTCATTGCCCATTATCATTTCCTTAGCTACAACAGTCCACAATATCTTTAAAATAAATTGATGTATTTTTTTACTTAGAAAGAAATAAAATGTATCCATCGATAAACCACCAGAGGGCAGTTATCAGTCACAAAATGTTGTAACTTATGCAGTTGGCAAATTCGTATATCTTCCTCTATCTCTGGTTTTGTTTGTTCAGCCCTATGTGGCACACTTGATCTCTTCCAGATTATCTGATTCTAGTAAAATGAAAAGTAAGATATGGGCTGTTTATATCATAGTATGAAGGCACAGGAAAATTTATTTTTCTCATGTAAATACTTGTTATAGTTTATGTAAGAATTGTAGAGTCATTCCTGCAGTTGACTATGCTAATTCTCATTGAGTGAGTTATAATAATTCCTGAGTGAAGATGCAGAATTTAGGACTCTGAAGGTAAATCATGCAAATGCATCTGTTAATTCTGTTGATTAAGTCTAAATGATCACTTAATAAGAATTCCAAACACACATTGATATGCAGCTCGAACTGTTTTGAGGACTCTTCTGTTATGAATCAAAGTATGTGTCTACTATATTCACTCAATAGGTCTGGACTTCTGCAAAGAACCAAACAAAACACATAACGCGTTACACTGTATTAGAAACCAGTGTCTACCCCCAGCAGTGTGAGTGCTGGATGGGTTTAACACAACCAGTTTGGGATTACACCATATACAAAAGGACTTTTTGTGAGGGAACGTTGAGAACACTAGTTAGAAACCAGAATTTAGAAGGTGTCAAAAAAAAATAAGACAGCTATGACTTTATCATGGAAGGTGATAGAAAGTAGATGGCTAGAAAGAAAGCAGTAAAACTGGTGTAACTGAGTAAGTCTGTCTGCTTAATTATGTTACCTTGATTATGTTTGTCCTTCATCTCTGAATACTTCCAGTTGTTGTTCTATTCCTGTATATGAAATGGAGTATACCATGCAGTGCAAAATTAACTGAATCAGGTTTATAAATACTTCTTATTAAAACCAAGAAGCAATTATTAAGGCTTCTTACCAGACAATGAAAAGTTTCACCTATATTTCAATTGGGTATTAATTTTGTGTTCCCCTTTAAATAAGGATAGGCATCTGCACACAATTACACATCTGTAGTCACAAATCACTTTCCTTATGCCAGCAGCACTGCCCAAATGAAGTGTTCTGAATATCTAACCTAGTATTGAGTCACCATAAGGCTCAGTCTGGTGAGCTTTAACATACCAAAGGACTTTGGATGAAACCTCTGGTTTTCTTTTGGGAGTAAGATTACATACATGCTTAATATTTTTCAGCTATCAATCCTAAATGTATACTTAGACATTCACTTTTGGGTGGTGTTTATCCTTCATCTGTTTTTCTCTACATTGTCACACAGAATGGGAATACCATCTATCAGATGTGTAGTCTGGGACTTGTATTGAATAGTTGTTAAGTACTAGGTGAAATACCATTGATGTAGTCTGTACATCTGTTCTGGAAACAAGACTTCCCAACTGAGATAAATGATAAGTTCTGCTTAAAAAAGGACAAATTCTCTGTTATCTCTGATCATATTTTTCATTATGTACAAGCAGCAATCAACAAAGTAGTCTTAAAATGGAGATCTGTACTAAAAAAAATTTCAGGACTTCACAAGTAGTTACATAGTCAAAAGTTTTGCATTGTGATAGAAGCATCCTTTAATAAAAGAAATGCTTTTGAGCTACTCTGTAAATGCAACATTGGTTTTCAGTTTTACTGCAAAACATTTCACCATTTCTACATGCAAGATCTGGGAAGCTTTCTGGGTTTTACAGAAGGTTTGCTAACAACCTGCAGCAACATCTTCGGGAGCTGATCACCCACTTCCTACTCAATTCAAAATGTGCAGAGAACTGTTCTCAGCTTCCATAACCCACATATTAATTTAGATGCAAGCCATGGTTTCAGGTTTCACAATTATGCTACTTTGGAGCTGCTGGAAGTAAGCAGGTAAACTTGCAACATTACTGAAGCTCAGTGATCTTGATTATGCTGTTGTCAGACACCCTGTAACAACAGAGACATGAAGCTTATTGGAGACACTGCTAACATTTTGAAAGAGACACAGCTCGCATTTTGAAAACAAAATCCACAGAAAGTTTTTGATTACTGCCCTCGAGTCCAGAGCCCACTTTAAGAAATGCCCAGGTACAATCCTCCTTTCCCTTCCCCTTTCCCTTTCTCATTCCCTTTCCCTCTCTCATTCCCTTTCCCTCTCTCATTCCCTTTTCCTCTCTCATTCCCTCTTCTTCTCTCATTCCCTTCTCCTCACCCCTCTCCTCCCGTCCCCTCCCCTCCCCTTCTCCCTTCCACTTCCCTCCCCTCTCCTCCCCTCCCCTCCCCTCTCCTCCCCTCTCCTCTCCTTCCCTCTTCTCTCCTCCCCTCCCCTACCCTTTCCTCCCCTCCCTTCCCTCCCCTCTTTTCCTCTTGATTTTACTTTTTCTTTCCTTCAAAATTTCTCTTTTGAGGGTAATTCTATTGTTGCAAGATAAAAGCATTGTGTCAAGTAATCACATTATGTTGCAATACAAGTTGAATTGATCATGAGAGTCTGTATCTTCAGCCAATGGATGCTGAACTGCAGATGTGAGTGCTAAACATGTGTGATTAGGTTTTTTTGCTCTGAGTACTTCTGTTCTGCTTAGGTTGATAATACCAGTATTCATCTATGTGCCAATCTCTCACCCAAGCCATATCAGTAGCTTGGTATTTAGAGAGGGGAATTAACAGAGACATGTATTTTCACCTGTAACACCCTTGCACCTCAGTCCAATTTATTTTATGATCTTGAAAATAAATGAGGGGACTGGCCCTGGACAAAGTGCTGGTTCCCATGATTCTTATCCCACTTAATTTCTTCTTGCCTCTGTTACTCCAATAGGGATGCCCAGCAGTGGTGGGAATTCTCTACAATTTACCACTTATTTCTGGATTAGCATCTCAGGGTAGCATAATAGAATCATAGAATAGTTAGGGTTGGAAAGTACCTTAAGATCATCTAGTTCCAACACCCATGCCATGGGCAGGGACACCTCACACCCAAGGCTCTGTCCAATCTGGCCTTGAACACTGCCAGGGATGGAGCATTCACAACCTCCCTGGCCAACCCATTCCAGCATCTCACCACCCTAACAGGAAAGAACTTCTTCCTTATACCAAATCTAAACTTCCCCTGTTTAAGTTTTAACCCATTACCCCTTGTCCTGTCACTACAGTCCCTAATGAAGAGTTCCTCCCCAGCATCCTTATAGGCTGCCTTCAGATACTGGAAGGCTGCTATGAAGTCTCCACACAGCCTTCTCTTCCCTAGGCTAAACAGCCCCAAATCTCTCAGCCTGTCTTCATACAGGAGATGCTCCAGTCCCCTGATCATCCTCATGGCCCTCCTCTGGACTTGTTCCAACAGCTCCATGTCCTTTTCATGTTGAGGACACCAGAACTGCACACAATACTCCAAGTGAGGTCTCATGAGAGCAGAGTAGAAGGGCAGGATCACCTCCTTTGACCTGCTGGTCACGCTCCTTTTGATGCAGCCCAGGATACGGTTGGCTTTCTGGGCTGCAAGCGCACACTGAAGCTGGCTCATGTTCATTTTCTCATCAACCACCACCCCCAAGTCCTTCTCTGCAGGGCTGCTCTGAATCTCTTCTTTGCCCAACCTGTACCTGTGACATTGAGCCATTGACCACAACTCTTTGCATGCAGCCATCCAACCAGTTCTTTATCCACTGAGAGGTCCACCTATCAAATTGATGTTTCTCCAATTTCGAGACAAGGATATCATGCGGGGCAATGTCGAACGCTTTGCACAAGTCCAGGTAGATGATGTCAACTGCTCTACCCCTCTCCATCACTTCCATAACCCCATTATTGAAGGCCACCAAATTGATCAGGCAGGATTTCCCCCTAGTGAAGCCATGCTGGCTGCCACCAAGCACCTCATTGTTTTTCATGTGCCTTAGCATGCCTTCCAGGAGAATCTGCTCCCAGATTTTGCCAGGCACAGAGGTGAGACTGACTGGTCTGTAATTCCCTGGATCATCCATTTTCCACTTCCTGAAAGTGGGGGTTATATTTCCTTTTTTCCAGTCTTCAGGAACTTCACCTGACTGCCATGATTTTTCAAATATGGTGGACAGTGGCTTAGCAACTTCACTCGCCAGCTCCTTCAGGACCCGCGGATGGATTTCATCAGGTCCCATGGACTTGTGCATTTTAAGGTTCTTAAGATGGTCTTGAACCAGATCCTCTCCTACAGTGGGCCTAGGGTCTTCATTCTCACAGTCCCTGCATCTGCCTTCGAAGACTTCTTTGGTGTGGTCAGAGCATTTGCCAGTGAAGACTGAGGCAAAGAAGTCATTAATAACCTCAGCCTTCTCCAAATCCAGGGTAGCCAGTTCTCCTGATAGCTTCCAGNCCATGGACTTTTTTAAGGTTCTTAAGATGGTCTTGAACCAGATCCTCTCCTACAGTGGGCCTAGGGTCTTCATTCTCACAGTCCCTGCATCTGCCTTCGAAGACTTCTTTGGTGTGGTCAGAGCATTTGCCAGTGAAGACTGAGGCAAAGAAGTCATTAATAACCTCAGCCTTCTCCAAATCCAGGGTAGCCAGTTCTCCTGATAGCTTCCAGAGAGGGCCTACTTTGCCCCTAGTCTGTCTTTTATTCACAATGTACCTATAGAAAAACTTAGTGCAGCATTTCAGTAGAGAACTGAGGATTTTAGTAAGGTGAGAATGGATCTTTCTCCCATTGTGTCCTGAAACTTGTTTCTGACTATGTAAAGTACCTGGGTTCCAAACACTTGGACTTATTTTGGGGTTTTAACTAGTTTCGCTTGGAGTTCATACAGGAGAGGTGTTAGGGTGCTGTTAATATTCATGATGATTTCTCCTGAGGTGATTGAACATGGAATATCTGGATATGAAGGGAGGATGGAATGTTTCTCTAGGCATTATGTCAGCTACCAAACAGGTATCATAGTTTTTACTTCACAAGCCAAGAATGGCAAGTGTCAAAGTCACAAGTTCTTCATCAAGCCAAGTTCAGTGCCCTAAACTTCTGGATAAATAAACATTCTCCAAGAATGTAAATAATCTCTGCTTACTGCACATGTCAAAGTTGTCTGAGAACGTTCCCCAAGAGCACAGAAGTGTTTGAAGTGTTCTGTCCATAGTTCTGCTGTAAGTGCTGATGTTCAGCACAATTAAAGTTTAATATGACAAGCAGCAGTTTAATGGGATATTTGGTATCTTCTATGGACAGTTACTATGGCAAATTTATCTTAGTTGCAATATAGCTGCAGAGGTTTTGAGGAACTCATTCCTTTTCACATACATTTTAATTTCTTTATGAAGAGCTTCAGTTTCTGCATCTGTTTTGTCAGTGCAGCACAGCATGTGAAAAGACTTAAAGAGTCTCAAGAAGCAGGAAGAGGCTGTCTGGTCATTGAGCTGTTAGTGGTCAAAGCTACCACACAGTGATGGTCCTTGACACTGTTTCCTGTGATGAGAGTGCTTTGAACACATGTGAAGCCAGAATGTAGTTTCAGTTTGTTTTCATGTTCTGAGTGTCCAGAGCTGACTTCAGTTCCTCTACCCACACAGAGCCTTTCCATGTCCTCAGTGTACCAAGCATACACAAAAAGATGAAACTGGAGTCAAAATGAAATGCTCTGTTAAAACAGGAAATAAAACACTACTGAAACATTTTGATATTTTTGGCGCCACAGGCCTGATTATAAGAACTTTTTCATACTAAATGTCACCTTTCATACTAAATGTAACTCATCCCATTATTTTCAGTACTAAAATTAACGCATTTTACACCCACATCAGTCTCAGTCATAAGTGTAGAAAATTACAACTCCAAAGGCAGTGAAGAGTCAGTTCTAATAGTTAAAAAATAAAAAAGCATTGTTTACATTAATATGATGTTCATTCAGTTATTGTTAGATTCCAGCAGTGTATATAAATTAAAAGGAACAGCTTGTTCAGCCCTGAAAAATAAGTAATTAATCTAAAATGCATGTGATGTCCTTTCCTGGCTCAGTTTCCTATTGCCTGAATCTGGCTCCCAAGAGACATCAGATGAAAGAAACATTATGCACAGAGACTTGGACAGACTTTTTACCTTAATCCTAAAAAATAGTTACAATAAAGTAACAGTGTTTGAAGACATAGTGCATTTATGCATGTCTTGCATATACACAACACTGTATTATGGAAACATGACCCTGTTAAAATATAAAAATTTGACAATATAATGAATACCAACTAACATATCTTTAAAACAAAACAAAACGAAAAAATAAAACAAAACACACCTTTCTGGCTTCTTTTTTTCATTAGAATCTGCTTAAAAGAATTCAGTTACAGATCCATGCTTAGATTGCCAGTGTTACTCATTTTTATCAGGGATTTTAGAACAATTAGACATTATAGCTGGTAAATAAAGACTATGAAGAGTTAAATGGGAACACAAAGTCCTCAGAGAGTCAGATATAACAAGAGAAAATCATGTGTAATCTCACCTCATTTAGACAAAATTTGTCTTTACTCAAAGTACACATGTAGAATGAAGAAATGTAAACCATACCTGCAAAGAGTTGTGTAATGTCTTGGGAAAAAATCTAGATGTTCTAAACAACTCTACAAATTAGTAAGGACAACGATGTGACAGGAAGTCTAACGCATAATTGCGATCAGCCTGTAATCCTAAATTCTTAGAGATCTACCCTTAAAGATTCTCCATATAGTTGCAAAGGTTTTGAATAAAAGATTTTGCTAATGAGCCTTAGTTTGATATTCAGGTATCTGCACTTCCAAAACAGGAGGAGGGATAACAATTGGAGAAAATACTGAAATGACCTAGATGCAATCAATAGAGATATGGCCAGATTAAAATGGCTTGTAATATTCATCGCTGCATGTGACAGACAAGTGCATGCTGTGTAGAATTCCAGTGCCAGATTTTTTACAATTCTGGCAAAGTTGGAGAGATTACAGAAATAGCTACAAATTAATTGCTAGATGGGGGGGGGGGGGAAGGAGGGGGGGGGGGAGGAATCACGGAGGGGTTCTTTAATAACACAATACAAGCTGTTGAGAATAGCTTTGCTTTAACAGTTAATTAAATCATAAAACTGTTCATAGTTAAATGCTATTTTTTGTGTGTGNGGGGGGGAAGGAAGGGGAGTGGAAGGGGAAGGGAAGGAAATTCGAAAGGCTAAAAACTTTGGGTCCTTAAATTTATCAAAACAAAATCTAAGATATTTATTAAGTTCAGTGGTATCAGTGCTTTATGCATAGAAAACAGTGGTTATAAAAAGACTTTTAATCTAGTAAGCAAAGGTAGAAATAAAGTAATAGAACCTAAAGCCTGAGGAGATTGGGAAACAGTAAAATACAAATTTTAACAGTGAGTGAACTCAACCAAATTCTGTAGTGGTATATTCCTTCTCTCATTTTCAAACAAGTGGGGCATCTTGCTGGAAGACAAGTTTCAGCCAAAACTGTATTTTAGTAAATCTCTAGTTGTTGGACTCAAGATAGGGCAAGCATTTTACATGTGAGGTCTTCTAAAATATATGACAAGAAACAGCAGATGTCATCTTTGAATTGTAAGGGACATAAAGCAGCTGTTTGGTGTCCATCCATATGTGTACTAGAACTTATTCATGCCATAAGTTTTATCTACTTCTTCAACATGAACCTTCAAGCCATGGAAATGCCACTTGCAGTATTAGAAAGTGACCCCTAACAAATGTTGCTGGCCTTTAATCACATTACTTCTGGCCTTTTCCATCATGGAAGTGAAGAAAAAACATTTCCCTTTCTTTTTTGCCACAAACTTAGGTATTAAATTTGTTTCCCCTCAGTCTTATCATATTCCCCTAAACAACCACCATTTGTTCAATATATCTAGGAATCAACATTTTTGAGATCTCTAATCTTTTGCACTTTTCTCCTACAGACTCTCCAGCTGACACACATTAACCCTGAGGTAGCCTCCCCCATACGAAATGGAAGCATTATTTTACCTGACTTTTAGATTATGCTTTTGAATAAAATTATTAAAAGATGTGTGAATAAAAATTATGTGATACAGTACAACTTTAATCTTGTCATACCTTAAACTGTAAGGGTGTGCCTTTGCAAGATGACTGTTTCTTAACAAAAGAATCAAAGAATTCACCAGTATCAGCAGCAGCATTGGAACTTTCAGTATTCTGCTGTTTAAGTAATGGAGGAACTTAACAGGTTTCAAAAGCAGTGCTGCTGACACACATGTTGACAAGTTACTCCAAGCATATCCAAAGCCTAGCATATCCAAAATTTTTTGAGTTCTTTGTTGGTAAACAGAAAAATGGTCAAGGCTTCATAATTTCACTTTGATTTCCATGTGATGCATCAGATGAGTTTCAAAATAGTTGTTGATTCCTCTTCTCCTTCTCTCAAGGACAGTTTGTCAGACTCCTAAAGGGTTAAAGAGAGTTCTTTCAGTAGTTTCTGTAACTTTCAGTCTTGGTATTAAGCATTATTAAATATTTGTCACTGTTCTGTGTTCAAACCACTTTTTTCTAAAAAAGAAGTGAAAGATTATTTTTCTTGAGAAGACTTTTTTTCCACTATACAGGTGTGAACTTGAATAAAATCTCCAGAAAACAAGGAGTTCTTTTCAGTTTAAATTGGTTTAACCAAACTGTGAATTTTCTTTTACCTTCTTCTCTCTGATCCTTAGATTTTGCTGGACGTCCCTCTGTACAGCTAGGGACAATTCTTTCTGAGTACCTTTAAATCCACTCATTATACTTGAAAGAAAATCCTAGTTTTCATGGCATCATGGCATCCAAACAGTGATATCATTTGGTTGTGTTGAATAACTTCTCTCAATGTGAACTCTCAAAGCAGTGGTTGTTATGGTTGTACATGGAGCGTGAATTCAGTGCAGCACACATGCACGCATATCAACCCACTCATGTATTATGGTATCTGTGCCTGGTGCACTGCATCATCATGTTTGTTAGGCTGCACCTGTTTGTGTAGCTTCTGTGCAGCTTCTCAAACTACCACTTTTCTGGTATAGGCTTGCTAGGAAATTAAGTCAAGCCATTTACAACTTAGGTTACAAATATATTTGAAGATGTGCAGAGATCATTACACCTGTTAATCAGTGCCAAAATATCTTTTCATCCTTCATCCCTTCCCTTGAAACTCTGAGCAAGGTAAACTCCAGCAAAACTGCATCAGTGCTCACATAATGATTGCTCATCTGCAGCTGATCTTTTCAAGTAATATGTAGAATTAAATGATAATTCAATTTTAAGACAAAGAGCTTAAATTGTTAACTGATATTTTTGTGTCTTATTCATATCTTGGCAAAAAAAATTTCAAGGCCTTCTATACGTTTTTCTAGGCAGAATCTCTCTGGCAAGATAAGGCACCAAATATATCTAAGTGAGTTCAACAAAATGTGTTTGCTCTGGGGTGTGTGCAGTATTGATACTGCATCCTAATGCTTCATGTAAACAGTGACGTTCCTTCCTCAGTTGTTTGCCTGATATATTCAGACTGTCCTGCTTTTTTTCAGACCCTGGAAATGAAGGTTTGAAACAGATAGGACCTCCCTCAGCAGCACTTTCCCTGCCTGTACCTCCACCACACCCTGCTATGCCGTTGCCATCTCCTCCATCAGCCTCTCACCGATCTCTGCAGGCTCAAGCAGCTCCTAACCTGCCTCCCAGAAACATCAAGCGCAGCTTTGAAACAATGTAAGTGAATATAAACCCAAAGGTCTTTATTTTCTCACCTTTTTCTATTACTTTGTTCATGCAGTAGCAGATAAAGTTGCAGTCCCAGTTTTCTGCAGCAGCGAGGTCCCACACCACCTTCCTTGTCCTACCCTGTCCGTGGCCTGATTGGAATTAGGTTTGATTAGATTGAACCCTCCATCTATTCAACTGTTTCACCAAATTGTCTTACCTAGAAAACCACTTTTTTCTTCCTTGTTGGTAAGAGGAGGAGGGAGGGAACAGACAACCCTCTGGGTTCATTACACCAGAACACTTCAAGGGCTTCATACACTGATAGAAAATCATTTGAATCAAAAACTAAAGTGTTCCCCTGACGTTTTCTGGGGAAAGAGGACCAGGAGGGTCATGTCTATTGGTTGATACATCAGGAAACAGCTTTGCAAGCTGGAGATACTGAGCTCAGTGCTGGTTGTGACATTGTACCAGGGTCTGTACTGTGGCCTGTTGTGATAAGGCTGAAAAGCCTGTTACATACAGGGCTCTTTTCAAGATCCTTCCTCAAAGAGCTTCACACAAAATGGGAACCTCTCAGTGATGAAGAGCTAAACCCACCTCAATCTAGTGTCAAAACTGACCAAAACCAAGCTGAGCCTCAATAATGACCTGCTCTCTGGCCAGTGGTTATGGCAAATAGCAAGAAACAGACGACAGGGAGAATGCATTAGGCATTACAGAGGTGTGTATTAGCACAGATACTGTATTTTTGTATGGATGGTGTGACAACATCAGCCCAGCACTGCTGCTGTGATCAGAGCTGTGGAACCGTTCCCCTGGTCCTGTCAGGGCAGCCCTGCGGAGCTGCTATCTCCACCACATCCAGCATCTGGAGCACTGGCCACCTCTCAGCAGCCCCTGCTGCAGCTCCCCTGATGCCCTCCTTGACAAGTGATTGGGATCCAAGTGTGCCCTCTTTGTCTTCAGGAATATGGAAAATTTACTTAGAGATTGTCCTTCCACTCTCCTGTTCCTGTGTGCCCTCTGGACCTTCCCTTCTGCTGAAAATGTGTGCCTGGATGTTGGCACTGTTCCTTTCACCCTGTCTTGGTTGCTTTCTCCATCAGGCCAATTTTAAAACATCACATTCTGCTTTCAAGTCCTTTCTTTGATTGCATTTCTTTGCTGATGGCTGTCAGCTCTAGTTTTTTTTCAACTAACATAAGGTATTTTAAAGTTAAAAGTCCCTGATATTATTAGTTACATTCTCAATTCTTGCTTCTCAGTTTGACAGCACTTTTAAATCTAATGGCATCAGAGACTTTTACTTGGCCTAACCTTTTACCACTGTTTCGCTTATCCCTTGCTCAGACTTTAAGCTCTGCAAGTCAAGGAGCATATTTTAGAGCTATATTTAACAAGAAGCAAAAGTCTGGCATTCTGTTATGCATTGTGTAAGAAGCCTGCACCTGTGAAGATGGTTAAAAAAGCCTGAAAGATTCTTTGCATTCTGTCAGCCCATCTGCCTATAATATTTTTTCATACAATTTTCATTTGTAAACAAATAGCATAGGTAAGTTCTTCTCCATAGAGTGCCTTTGGCTCATTTTCTCCTTTTATATTCAGAATCTGTGTCCCCATGTGGGGAAAGAAAAAAAAAAAAAAAAAAAAAAAAACCTGTGCCTGAAGCAATAAAAAAAAT
>NDXB01016382.1:48500-93184 GCA_002631895.1 Agapornis roseicollis
AAAAAAAAAAAAAAAAAAAAAAAAAGTTGCAGTTAAGAAGAGCAATTAGTGAATCTTGTGGGTACTTAAGGCACAAGGCTCAACTGTGGGTACAAGGCTCAACAGTCTGTCCGCCCGTTGTATAAAATAGCTGAAAAAACCACCAGAAAAATGATGCTTGAAAATGCGATCTTCATAGGTTTCACATGTCCACTTTTTCATATTTACAGAAGTCCAGAAAATGAAGAAAATTATGATGATGTTGAATTTGTTTCACAGGGTAAGATGCATACGTTTTAATTAATGGCAGCTGCAAGAAGCTGTAAGCATACTGTATTTATAAGATAAGAAAAAGGAAATTGTATTTGTGAGTGACTTGTGTTACTAATTATGCTGTTTCTGCAGTTTTATCCTTGAAGTTAGTTGTCTCATAACAGTGACTGTTCTATAATTAATATGACAGACTCTCAGGAACTGCTTTAAATATCCCCCCTCTATTCAGTTGGAAGAATGCTGGGACTACAAATTACCAGGTTTTCAAATCTGAGCCAAAACGAATGCCGCTCTTCCAGAGTTGAAGTTGTGTGCTCTGGTGAAACAGGCATTGTTTTTATGCTTGATTAAAAAAAAAAAAAAAAATTGTTGACTGTGCTTTTAATGTCTCTTTGTGGTCTGCCTTCAATAAAAGGCAGTGAGTCACTATGTTGTACCAGGAGCAGCCGGAGAAGCAGATTGTGACACAAAGAATTTCAATCTGCCTTCAGATCTCTCCTCTGGAGGACTTGGTTTGTGCCAGGCACAGTATGCATCGTTTAGTGTGCTAGCCATTCCTGCCATACAGCAATGTGAGCTGTGGAGCTGAAATTGAGCCCCAGCTCTTTCCTCACCTAATTGCCAGCAGAGTAAGGAGGAAGGAAGAAATTCACAGTTTCTTCTGCAGCTCAAGGTAGAAGCTGACTCAGCAGAAGAGACTTTGCCTCCATATTCAGCTGTGGGCCTGGTGCAAGCAAGTTCTCGAGGTCTATTTGGATTTATTAGATTTTTAACAACTACTTTCTTGCATAAATAGGCATTTTTGTAACCAAATAGCATAGGTAAGTTCAACATTGTCACTAAAGAATCTTTAAAAAAAAATTTCACTTTCAAAATTACAGGGTGAAATATACTATTTTGTAAGATATTTCTAGTTTACAGTGTATTATGAAAGCAAACTGAAAAAAACTCTGATTTTTGCATTCATACCCTTATTAAAAGCCAGAAGCCTCCACATACTTCTACTTAATATCACTGGTATTACTAGCAATTTGTAAATAGTTAATGCTAGAATGAATTATTTTCTGTATATCAAAAAATAAATACCCTGTTTTCATTTTTGTCATATAGGTCATCAAAACACAGAGGGGGTAAGTGTTATGTCCATAAAAAACCCATCCTTTTAGCACAAACTTAAAAATTTGGTAAAATCCTTTCAACACATTAGAGAACTAATTGCTGAATGAATCCAGTATATTGACAGTCAGTTGTAGAAACACTTACTTATTGTGAAGTATAGAAATAAAACTGGTTAAGTGGAGAAAACTGGAGCTAATTATGAAAGCTGACTAGACACCAGGAATTGATTTTTAAAAAGCAAAATCACCCTTTCTGTTTCCATTAATATTTTGTTTCACTAAAATTTTCCAGAAACAGGAACAGCTTAAACCACAACATTGTTTTATTCTAGTAATAAACCACTTGTTTCAGTTCAGCACAGGTCTGTATTTGTGTCTTTAAGTAGATATATTAGATGTATGAGGACTAAAACAGTCTCCGAGACCTTCATCTGAGTCCCATGTAGATCCATACTGTTCCAATTTAACTACTGCTCACCCTACTACCTTCATCATGACAGTGAAATAAGCAACACAGATAAAGGGTTTCCAGGACTAACACTGCACTTGAAACATCCACTTTGGATTTAGCAATGTGCTAGTATGATTATAAGCAGGACTTCATAGATGCAGTATCATAAAAACAAAGGCAGAATAAAGGAACAGTGGGTTTGAATAATATAGTAACTTGGTTTAGAATGATTAAACTTTTTTATATTTTCATTTTGCTGGAAACGTTTTTATATAGTTTTTATGAAGCTTACATAGCAGGTCCAGTTGCCTCATGTCTTTCCATTGAAAACTGAATTTTTCTTACAGGGCCAAGAAAGTGATGGTGAGATGTATGAAGACATAAGTGACATCAGGTAGTCATTTAGAACCTACTGTATCTTTATTACTAAAAGCTTGCTAACTAATTTTATTTCACCTGGCACAAAAGAGTGATCCCACTATTGTTCCTGCCAGACATTGTTGCGTTCATTCATTTTGTCTAGAGAAAGTCCAGTTATTCTCAGGTTCTTTCCTACTTAGGTCTGCTATGCCCTGTGCTGGAAAAACTCCTGCAATAAAATCATGTGATTACTATGATCAAGATAACAAAAGTCTGATTTCTGATCTAAGGAACATGTCTGAATCATTGGAATTACAGCCTAGGAGGAAAAATAAGCTCAGCCCCTAGGTACTATGGTCCCAGATAGAGCTTTTGTTGTGGTTGTTTTTCTTGCAATCTTGGTAAATGTTCTTAGAACGCATATGAAAGGCTGGATTTACAATTTATTCATGGCCTTAGTCCTCTAGCAGCAGTACCAAGACAGAATATGAACTCGACCTATTCTTCCGCCATTTAGTCCCTTCCTTTGAGAAGTCTCTTGTCCTACTAATGTCTAAATATATGGGATTCACTGCATGACAATAGTCAAAGAAAAGCTAATTCCCTTCAAACCAGTAACAGTCTAAAGTTCCTTGTTGAAGATGTAGAATGACTTTCAAGAAAAACTTATTCCCTCTGAAAACAGATAATTTTAAAACTACATAACCAAAGCAAGTACTCCTTTTTCAGTCTTCTTTTTTTAATATAATTTAAGCATATTAGTTCAGCTAAAGTACCAAAAAAAGGACGAGGAGGGACCCACACTCAGTCAGTTTCATAGGGTCTGTAAAGCACAGCTCTTCCAGTGAAACCATTGGCACCAAAAGGAAGAGCTGTAACTATAGTCCTAATTTACATTCCAGGGCCTAGATCTCAGTATCATCCAGTACACGAGGCACAGAAGGCAATGTATCCTGGTGTGATAGGCATATTTGTGATGTGGTGCAGAAGACTGACTGTCTTTTATGTAGAATGCAATTAGGTTTAAAACCACAGTCCAGTGGTGGCTCAGGCTCCATTTCAGGCTGCATCAACCACTGATGGCCTGAGTAAATATTTAACAGCTGAAGTCAGTGCCACAGCACCCAGACAGCTACCAGTTTCCAAGCTTGATTTCTAAAATCAGCTCAGAAATGTTTAGATATGCACATAGAGCCATTTTTTTTTACCTCCAGATAAACTTCTCTGGTATATTGTCCTCTTAAGGACAGTCACTTTAAATTATATTTGTAATATAACATAAAGGGCTGCTTATTCTACCTGTTGCATCCAGACTAGGGTTTGGAATACGTAGCTTTGATGTCAATCTTTTTCAACCACATACAGTTCCTTGTTAACCTTGGAAAAGGCGGCTTTAGTGAGATTTGTTTCACAGTTACATTAAAGCCTGGCAATGCACTTTTAGGTCTTCAAGGGAAAAAGAGAAGAAGTGGGACAAAGAAGAAAAGAGAAGAATGGGCCAAGAGAAGAAGGAACAAAAGGAAAAAGAAAAGAAAGAGCAGGAAATAAGGAAGAAGTTCAAAGTAAGCTTTTTGGTTTTAATCTAACCAAAGACATGTAGGAAGCATTGTTTAGCACTGTCAAGTTCAAAATACACTTTTCAGCTAGAAACAAACCATTTCTTATGATAGGTAGTTTAAGAACCTGGATGAATTCTGAATAAAGGTTTAAAAAAAAGATTCTAAGTTACCCTTTTATGTTAGGGATATGCTTGAGTTCAGGCTCTGTGCTGAGGGCAAAGTCAGTTTCAGTACTTATACAGTTTTCATTAAACTCCCTTCTCACATTCTTTTTACGTAAAAAAAGTCTTAAAAACATTTCCTTTCACTTTTCTGTTTAAAAAGCATTTACATCACTAATATCATCAAAAGTCCTTAATAAAAGTGAAAATTGGATGACATATACTTAATGGGGTTTGCTTCGCTGGAGTCAAATACAACTGTGTCCACCCCTTAAGAGATTTCAACACTATACTACAATACATTACCCTTTCCTTGGTCTAAAGGGACCTAAAGGGGCATCCAGCTAGGGGCTGAATGATGAGACAGTTCTTTCTGGTTTGTATCATTTTTATATAGCTGGTGCAGCATGCTACCACAATCTACAAACCTGCCAGTCATTCTCTGTTGACTAATGCCTGTTCACTGTGCTGCACTGTACTGCTTTCAGCATCGTTGTACATAGTGGGCAGCTTTGTTTTTCTTCATATTACACTCTCTCTGTACACAGTAAAGCCATGATGATTCTCTCACATCATAGCTTTGGTCTGCTGTGGAGAGATTGCCATGAGCTGAGGAGCAAATATTGAAGGAAAATAGTAATAGTTAATAATAGTGGGCTAGCTGGTGTTTGGCAGGTTCCAAGTCTATTTTTCAAATGACTCCTGTAGAGTGGAGGCATTAGTGCACAGAATGCTTTCAGAGTGCAGATTGCTCTCTTGCAGCCATTAAGGTATGTTGTTATTCTCAAATGCAGACAAATACATTTTAGTGTATATTTTTTTCACATTTCTTCATTGCCTAAGCTAGTCTGTAATTGTCAAAGGCCACTAGACTCTGCAAAATCACATATATCTTAAAGCCACAGATACTAAATCCAAAATGGTTTCTTCACAACATATACTAAAGATTTCACAAAGAGAAACCTGAATTCCAGTAGACATTGTGATCATCTCTTGTGAGTACTTACAGGATCATTTACAGACCAGAACTGTAAACACAGGACATTATGTGGTAGACATATTTATGTTAATACACATTTACTAATACAATTTGTATCAGCAACAGTGTGGCAGCATGGCCAGGGCAGTTATCCACCTGTACTGGGCACTGGTGAGGCTGCACCTGAAACTGTGGTTTGACGCCCTCACTAGAGAGAAATTGAGGTGCTGGAGCATGTCCAGAAAATGGCAAAGAAGCTGGTGAAGGGTCTGGAGCACAAGTCTGATGAGGAACAGCTAAGGGAACTGAGTGTGTTTAGTCCCGAAGCTGAGGGGGGCACTTACCGCTCTCTCCAACTACTCTTGCCCCAAGTAACAAGTGATAGATTGTTGGGTTTTTGTTCGCTTGTGAGTTGTTTCCTTATTTTTTTAGGTCCCAGTTCAGACCACTGCCACAGAGATTACTTAGCTATGGTTAATCCTCACTCTTTCACTCTTCAGAATCTTTTACTTTTCTACCTGAAAAAGGAAGCTATTTGTTATAATTTTAAGACCCCACAAAAGTGTGCTCTTTCCTGACTTACCTCATTCACTACTGATATGTTGACTCATATTAGGAAAAAATTCTTCACAGAAAGGGGTGTCCAGTACTGGAACAGGCTGCCCATGGAAGTGGTGGAATCACCTTCTCTTCAAAGGGATGTAGATGTAGCACATCAGGACGTGGTTTAGTGGTGGACCTGTCAGTGGTAGTTTAACACTTACTCAATGATCTTAAGGGTGTTTTCCAACCTGAACAATTCTATGATTCTATGAGCAGTTCTGCTGGAGCTACATGGAGCTGCTCACTGGAATGAAATATGTGTATATTTTGTGAACATGTAAAAGACTCCATAGGTGGTTACTTTGTCGGGTTTAGACTTTGTATTTCTGTGATCTTGCCAGTCACTCCTTCAGCTGCTCTACTGCTATGCCATATCCCTATCTTTTCATTCATGATTATTAATTTCAACTGGGTAGCTGGGGACAGGAGTCATGCCTTTCTGTTTATTTGCCTAGACTATTTTAAATGTTAATGATGTAAGTAATCAGTACTTTAGATTGGATATATGGAAGAAGTTCTTTACTGTAAGGGTGGTGAGGCACTGGAATGGGTTGCCCAAGGAAGTTGTGAATGCCCCATCCCTGGTGTTGTTCAAGACTGGGTTGGACAGAGCCTTGGGTGATATGGTTTAGTGTGAGGTGTCCCTACCTATGGCAGATGGGTTAGAACTAGATGATCTTAAGGTCCTTTCCAACCCTAAATATTCTATGATTCTATGATTTTATCACAATTATTTTCTCTTTTATCTGCATGTTTTGGAAAGAACTTATGTTTTCCACATCTACAATTTCTTCTGTTGCTTCTTCTCTGCAGTTAACAGGACCCATCCAAGTCCTTCATCAGGCACGAGCTCGTGCTGACCACAAGGGAGGGAAGAATGAGCTGACTGTCAAACAGGGGGATGAGATTGAAATAATTCGCCTCACAGACAACCCAGAAGGAAAGTGGCTGGGCAGGATAAAAGGATGTTGTGAGTTCCATTTCTTCCTTGTGTTCCTGAATGTTTTTACTGTAAGACAGCAAACATGTAAGCATTACACCAAGGAGTAGCCTTACCAAAGCTGAGTCATGTGCTGTCAAAGTAAATAATTCCCGCAACTCATCCTCCTGTCCTTAGCTGGAATGCTAGGATTAGTTCATAGTAAGAAGTTATTTTAGAAGATAATGTAACATCTACAGACACTAGAATAAACTAGGAAAAATAGGTTTGGATATTCACAGACCTATTGAGAGGTAATTCCATGTCGACATTCAAATAGTATCACACAAATAACAAGGATCACATTTTTTCATGTCTTTGTATTAAAAATATCATAGATGTTCCTAAAATAGAAGCAGAGAATATAGAGCACTGCTCTAAGTGTTTGTCTTGTTCCTATTCCTTACTTATTTATAGATTTTACTCTGTCTGAAATCCAAGATCTGTCTCTAATAGCATAAACATCATCAGTGGACCTATGAGCATGATAAGGAGTTTATGATCCAGCTCCTGGGTTATAGCAAAGACATTAAAAGACTGAGCCATCAAATCAATGAAAACTATTAAAGCACTTGCTTGATTTTTAAAGAGACTAAAATGACAGTAAGTTCAGTAAGACAGTTCACACATATAGAACTGAACAATACCAGATGAGTAATCTGTAGTGCTGGATGTAAAAAAAATATTAAGGAACTGGAGCATGTCTTACACGAAGAGAGGCCAAGAAAGCCAGGACTGTTCAGCCTGGTGAAGGGAAAGCTCATGGGGGGATATTATAATTGTTCAGGGAGGGTATAAAGAACATGGAGCCAGAATCTTTCTGTTGTCCCAAGAGAACTGATAGATGCAAGAGGCACAGGCTGAAATGTGAAATTCTTTGTGTACATCAGGAAACACTTTTTTACTGTCAGGGTGAACAAGCAAGGAAGCAGGTTGCCAAAAGAGGTAGTAGAGCCTCCATCCGTGGAGATCTCCAAAACCTGATGGGACAGAGTCCTAAGCAACCTGCTTTAACATATCCTACTTGGGCAGGGGGATTGGCCAAGATGATCTCAAGAGGCAAGTTCCAATATCAGCTTTTCTGTGCTACTTTGAAGTTTCATTAATAAGTCTTTTGCATAGATCATTTTGTACACAGCAACAGAAATGTTGGTGAGGGCTGGAAGAAGGGTATTCTCTTGAGCATGTGCAGTCAATTTATTAATACATCTTTAATTAATTTACTTTTCATAAGCCAATTCTTACATCAGCAAACACAAGCTGCACAGGGCTTCTCAGTGACAAGTGTCAATGGTACAGCCAAATTTATTTCACCAGATGCCAGTAATGGTTTGTGAAGAAGTCCAAACAACAGAGGAAAATCAGTTCTGATCATTTAAATAAAACAAAAAAAAAAGTTACAGATTTGGGGAGAAACAGTAAAAACTGGATTCACTCAGAAGTGGGGGGGTGTGTGTGGTGGGATTTTCCATTTTCAGGAAATGCAGAAACATTTTTTCACATTCATAAAAATCCATTCATGCTCTCTTCTATACAGGCAGTACACTTGTCTAAAATTCCTCTTAACATAGACAGAGTTCCCAGTCCCAGGCCAACTGCTTTGCTGTAAGTTTCTCCAGATCCATGGCACCCAGGGATATAACCAGACATTTTTTACAAACAACAACAACAACAACAACAACAACAAAAAAACCCAAAACCAAACCAAACCAACAAAAAAACCCCAAACCAACAAAAAACACACCCCAGGCATAAGAGGATAGCAATACAGCTTCAGCATGTCTACCAACCTGAAGCAAAATCAGTGCAAACAAAATGTGTCTCCATCCTAATGCCCTGTCAGAATCTTTATGTCATGGACTGCCCTAAAACACTCCATGACACTGCAGTGATACCACGGTTAGCTGGGAAAAGGAGCTTGCCCAGTCATTCCTGGAATTTGCACAGAATATTTTTCTGCTGTACCTGAGAAACAAGTAAAGGTAAAGTTTACTTTACACCAGCTGAGGAGGTTTGGGTGTAGATCTGAGACAGGTCTGAGAGTTGTATTTGCGTAGACAGATGGAGACTCAAGTTGAGGCTACTTGGAATGAGATATTTCTTTGAATGTTTTCAAAGATCATACAGAACAATTCAACCACTGATTCTGAACCTTCTGTTAAACACACATCCATTTACCATGAGCTTTAAACCTACCTCTGCATAATTACATGTTTTCATTCATTTAGATGGATACATTAAAACAACCATGGTGGAGATTGATTATGATTCTTTAAGAAGAAAGCAACAACAGTCTACCAGAGCTTCTGTGAAATGTCCAGAGAGTGACCAAGAAGTGTATGATGATGTTGGAGAGCAGGACAGTATTAGCAAGTATGTATAAGAAATGAGTGAAAAGGAACGAATGATTCACCCCAGTCAGCCTAAACAGGGGAAGGTTTACAACAGCAAAGTAGACTCCTGTTACAAAGGAACAGCCATTTATATAAGAAACGTGTAACAGCTATTCAGAGAGGAACGAGGATGGATTCTGGAATCCAGCATCTGTAACCATTCATACTCAGGAGAAATCCATACTATTGGAAGAGGACCTATAGCCTAGCAATCGGAAAGAGAATAAAATGCAAAACATGCAGGATTACAGATCAGACCTGACTTCAGGCTGGCATTCTTTCAGCAGCCAATATAGTTTTGCATCTGATATTTTCCCAAGTTGCTCAGTATCAGTTTTCCTCCACGCACATTGGTCTCATGGCATGGGAACCTAGCCAGAAGTGTTGCTTTAGTTGTTCCAGGTTTTAGGAAAAACTGAGCATTAGGTACTTCATTGCAGAAGTATCTTTGGCCAATCAGTTTCACTATGGCAAGCATTACAATTAACCAACCCAGTGCAAGGAATTTAGAATATTTATTACATCCAAAAGCAAACAAGGATATTCACACTGTTATACACTAAAATAACAGTGTAGGGAACTTGGAAGCATGAATGAATGGCTCAGATTCATTAAATACTTTAAGATGTATTTTGCCATTTTTATCTTCTCTAGTGATGAATAGCATTCTGTTCAGTTGACAAGCATGAGTTGTTGGAATGTCTGACATACATCAGCATGTTTTGAAAGCACTGTAAGAATGCAATCCTAAAAAAAGCCTATTGATCAAATAGTATTGTTAATATTCCAAAATATTCCTAGTGACTACTAAGGCTGCTGTATTTTAGGATTTCTTGGCACAAGAGTTCAACAAAATATGTAAAAGTTTGAGAAAGGCTCTGACCTGAAAATAATCTCAGCTACTGTATAACTACCAGGTTTTTTTAATTACTGTCGGAATACTGGGTTACTATGGAATGCTTGAAATGTTAGAAACATGGAGTTAGAGGTAAAGAATCACCCAACAAAAGCTAGTTGAGCATTAAGACTATTTGTTTAACATTTCCTCTCAAGAAAATCCCCTTATAAGGCATTGTTCTAAATGATGTAGATGCACTCTCTAGTGTTCAGTCAAATTATATTTTTATCCCCATCAAGTTTGACTTCATGAGTTCTGAGATCCTTTCCAACATGAAATATCTTATGATCTTAAGTCCTATTTTGTACTTTAGTTTGAAGACAGCAACAAGAATATAAAATATGTTCTAATTATATTAAATCACTATAGCTGTAGACATCAATGTGCATTTCCTTGAAAATGACACTTTATTGGAAATTGCTAACAGTTGCTAACAATTACTAACAATTAGGACCAAATGTTCTGCTCATATGAAAATGCACACCTTCATTAGCTTGAAATATCTGCTTTGATTTATGCAAATAGAGAATTTGCTTCACAGATTTACTTATAAAATACTGTCTTTTACATTAACTATCATTAACTGTCTCTCATTCTCCTTTGATTTACTGTGAAAGAGATAATACTCTTTTCCGATTTGTAAATAATTATTTACAAGAAAAAGAACAGTATTTTTTCCTGCTTTACCTGAACCTACTTAATCTTTCCACATCTAAGCCAGCTTACTTATGAATTAGATGGCACCTTTTCTTTAGCATTAGTGAGAATGCAACTGGCATTTGACTGTAAGGAACTGGTGTGCATGTGGTGGAAACAGAGAGAGAAAAAAGAACTGGCACATTTAGTTGTTGCCCATACAGAACATACAAGCATGCCTGAGCTTCCGGTGCAGAACCTGTAGTGCTCAACTGGCAATGTAGATGAATACCAAAGCCAAAATTCTGAGAAGTGGTGGGTGATCAGGGGTTTTTCATTTTCTACAGGATGACTGTTTTTCTCTAAAATGTCTCTCACTTGCTTTTCCAGTAACAGTGCTGGACAAAGTGGATCTGGAAGTAAGTTCTACTTTTGAGGAGGATCTGTTTCTGCATACCGTTTACCTTCAAATCTGCACTTTTCAAATAAGACAGTAATTATCCAGAACCATGCTAAATATTAGCTAACAGGCAACAAACAAGGAAGTGTAGTGGCTAAATTCACTTTCTTTCCACCTATGTGAACTTGGGCTGATTCAGATACTGTGAATCAGAAGCATGCCAGAAGATGACAAAACTAATTTCTTTTTGTGAAGGTAAATCATCCCACAAAACAGCACATACATAATTGGCAAAATATTAACATGAGCAAGAGCTTTTGTGCAGGAGAAATTTAGTTCTGAAATAGCCAGTAATACTTCCAATTAAAGCTGAATTTTGCTGACAGAGTTAAGTGGAACTTCAGTTTCACTGATACTCTGGAGTCCTAACTCTGTGGAGTCCTAACTGGTATGACTGCAGCTGTTTCACACTATCAAGAATGCACCTTCAAACAGTTTCCCCTTTGGTAGCACATGTATTTTCGGAGGGTTCTCTCTTGATCACAAGAGCACAGCTCATGTTCTCAGCATAGAGTTTAGATACGAGTCATGGCAGAAGCATCCCCTGGCAGTGCTGAATGAAGTCACTGCCAGCTAAGTACAGGTTTCAGTGATTAATCTGGCCAGAGGCTAGAACTGGACATGGAAGATGAGCTAACCCAGCACTGAAGGAGGTCGGGCTGAAAGGTCCCAAGATCAAAAAAAAAAAAAAACAGAGACCAAAACGGGGAGCTTACCCTGCATTTGCCTCTTCTGTGGGTGAGCACAAGATGTCAGTTGTTGAAAGTGTTTGTCTGGCATCTTCCATCATGACTCACGTCACACACAAAAAGGTAAAAGCCATCAGTCATCATAAGGACTGGGCCAAAATTAACCATTTAGAACTTTGTGGAATACAGTGTAAATGCATTTGTTTTCAGTATTCATGCTGCTGTGATTGGCAATACCATATTTAAATTCTGTGAATTGCATTCCTAAGTGGCATGAGTCTAAATCACTGTTTTAATAAACAGGCTGTACTGGCTTAGAAAAAGATTCCATTTATAAGCATACTAAACAAGTCACACACACATCTGACATACTAAAGAGGCCAGTAGGGAATATCTTACTCATCAGCATTTAATGTAATACAAATTCATGTTTGATCTGTTAAAGGTACGTTCTCACCTCCTCTTTCTGATAAAGATATTTATGATGGGATTAATGATGAAGACGCTGCAACCAGGTATGTTTCTATATCATTTTGCTTCTTTAGCAGAATGTTTTCATTTCAGTTTTTAGTGTTTTTAAATAAGGAATAATAATTAGCAAGTATTAGAATGATCAGCAATATATATGTTGCTGGATATATATCAGGATGGGTTCATGAAGCAAAGAAAAAGGCTCTTTGGTCTTTTGGAGTGGTTTCGTTTTGTAATTGATTTTGATATGTCAGCAAAAGTGGCTACAGTCATGAAAGTCCACAAATTCCCAGTTAGACAGAATAGCTCTGAAATGAGAACGACAAAGTAAAATGCTAGCTTTCAGAGTAACAACATGAAAACTGTATGCCACTACGTTAGTATCTAAACTTACAAATACATCTCAGTATCTACAAATGATATAACATACATATTTATAGTTCAGCATTTTGGAGTTTAGCATTTAGGTAAGAGTCCTCACCTTGTGGTATAAACATTGTTGCCGTTAATGAGAATTATGTGCATCAATGGAGAATTATGTGCATCAATGGAGAATTTAAACTGGGACTTTTAAAAAGGATGTTACATTTTACATTGTGATAATTGCATCCATACTCCAAAGGTCTGTATCGCAGGATGAAGATAAGAATGGTATCTGGTCCTGGGGAATCTTGAAGAGGCTAAAAGTCAAAGATGACAAAAAGAAAAGTGTACGAGAAAAAACAACCAAAGTCAATGAGGCAGAAGATAATGGAAATTTGTTGTAAGAGTCTGCCAGGAAATCACAGTGCACATTAACTAATTAAAAAAAATTTGATCACATACTACTAACATGTTCTTACAACAACCTAATGAATCATGCATCAAATTGCAGATCAGGATGATACTTTCCTGCAAAACCACTGACCTCCTTTCTTTTCACCTCTATAATATAGCTATTTGCTTAATAAGCTGCATTTGTTACATACGTCTGATAATTAAAATTGCCTTTTTTTTTTTTTTTTTGGTGAAGAGTGTCAAAATAATTCATCATCTTTGTTCCACTCTGGTGATGTAAGTTTGCTGTATCCTCAGTTTAAATGTACTTTTCTCACCAGTACAATGTATCTGAGACAAACTGGCAAACCTAGTGCCATAGTCCAAATTTTAAGAATACTGTGTTCATCAGAATAATGCAAAGATTGTCTTTTACTCATCTTGCCTACAAGTCAGATAAGCAACTGCTGGTTTTACCACCATCTTCTCTCATTCAGTTCTGAACCATTTTCCCTTGATGTAATGGTAAAAATCCATTTAGTCCATGAGTATTGCTGGTGTCAGCGGAGCTTCAAAATGTCTGGAGATTATATGAAGCCCTTTCTGAAAGTTTTTTAAATTACTTAAATGATGCAAAAGCCTGTGAATGTGATACAAATACTTAATGAGCACCTTTTTTTACAGCATGCCTCCTTCAACAAAGCAGTTTGGAAAAGGTAATTAACAACCTATTGTTCAGTCTCCATATTGATACCCAATTTTTTTTTTTTGTATACATTATTCTGTATTATGTTGGTCACAAAAACACATTTAAGGAAGGAAACAGGATTTCTCATTGCTTACCCAGTTCCAGCAAACAAATTTCAAATATTGTGATGGATTTGTCTACAGACAAAGAGATACATATATGTTGCAAGCTCTCTGAAAAAAAATTTAATGTATTTTTTTTAAGAAGCTGTGATTTTTCTATGTGAGATTTACACTATTTTGTTTTATTTGACATTCATTTGAACAGCTAGTTCTGGAAAGAAGTACTTAATGCAAGACTTCAAAAGTAAAAAGATTCTTGCTGCTATTTTTATCACTTACAGTGTCTTTATGGAGAATATATACTCACAAATATCAGCTCAGCCTTGAAATGAAAAGCAAATTCTTACAATTTTTGAGGCTTTTTCTAGAACTGAGTTCTAAACCTTTTATTTCTCACTGTGATTTTTCTAGCCATTGATTTCATGAGTTCAACAATTGCTTCCTCTCTACAAATATGTTGAATGTGATTCAAAGTATATTCTTGGGTAAGAGTTCTTTTAACTGCTTTGGCAATGCAAGATGGTCTAAACCCTAACATATACGTGACTTATATCCACTGCTAAGTAATGCTGCATTAACCACAGTGCTATGGAAGTGCCTGTGTGTATATTAAAATCAAATTCCAAAAATATACTTTGATGCAATATGGTGGGAAATGGACTCATTAAAATGAAGATTAGAGGCTATTAAATTAGCCAACATGTGTTAAAACTTGCCTCAGCGTCGAAAGATTAAAATATCAGTGAATACCTATTATTATTAATAAAGAGTCTTCTGAAAAGGCTAGGTGGTGTTATTTTTTTCACTGTACATTGTGCAAAACAGAGAAGCCACAGATACTAGAGAGAGTAAATGGCTGCAGTGCCATAGATTGTAACACAATCTATTCACTACTCAAGGACTACAAAATGATTTTCCATTCTTTTAAAAACTTTTGTTTCAGATTGTGAAGACAATGATGTTTACGACGACGTAGATTCTTCAGACTTCTCTTCCTCCCTGCCTGACCTCAAGCAAAAGAAAATGGAAATCTCTTCCCTGATTAGAAATCTGTAATACACTGCAAAATGTTTTCAAAGTGTTTATTACAGGCACATTGCTACTAATGCATGATTTGGTGTTGTTTAGTTCTCATGACTCTACTGCTGACAGTGGAAGTTGAATATTCCCTGCTTCCATTTCAGAGTGAAATAATAAGTAAACTACAGAAAAAATAAGCATGCATTGAATTTCAACAAATTTAGTCCCTGATGGACAAAAGGTAGAGATGTATGTATGGCCTAACAGTACTTTGTTGGAGATTTTCTGCATGCAGTTCTTTTCCTATCAGAATTTGGGGACTGATACAATAAGTACTTGATTTCAGCTGCTGCAATGTCTTAAGAGAATAGCAGACTGTGTGCTGTTACAAGTATGAAACACATATAGCAGTGTAAAGTTCAGCTTGGAGAACTTCTGTCCCCGTATCAGGAAGTTATGGCCATCTCTGGAGCACAGATGTGTTATGAGTACAGATGCATCTATGCATCAGATGCAACATGCCACATTCTGTTGTACTAACTTTGCTCGAGTGTGGAGCTAAAGTGTGCAAAATAATCTAGTCTGGAAGCATTAAAACAGAGATAGCTCTTTGAACTCTATACAAAGAAAATGACATAGCCTTCCTAAGCTAAATCTAGGTTAGTTCACACACAGACATACATTCATTATCAGTGCAACTGCCATCTGCAACTCCTAAAGAAATCAGGAAGGATCAAAAAGTAGGGTCAGACTTTGAACTGCCATGTACGGCATCAGCAGTTAGGGCATGAAACCCTTCCATGCTCACTGGCATAATTCAACAGTATTGGGGATGTGGAAAATACAACTGAACTTGAAATGGGTCATGTAATGCAGATCCCCTTGTGTAGCAAGGTCTTCTATGGACGCATAGAACTAACACAGCTACTGTACGAAAGGCCATGAGGTTCCAGCTGCCTCCACAGTGGGACATGTGTTACTTGGGCTATTATCCAAAGATACATTGGCTTCACAAAATTTGCTCCTTGCTTAGAGATTCTAAAGTGATGGACATAATACACCTAAACTATTTCTGGTAGATTTAAATTTCTTATTGCTGTAGCAGCTAGAAATGTCAAATAATTTTCCATATTCACTTATGTGATAGATATACTAACATCAGAACTCACTAAAAGAGAATACTAAGACAGACAACCCCAACTTTTGATTTCTTTTGAAATCAAATCTGTATTGCATTATCCATATTAGTTTTGTAAAGCAGCAAAAACACATGAAACACACCTGAAGTCAAATGCATTTTCACAAAAATTATCAAAAAGTTTGTCAATACCTCAGATGTATTGTTAATTTAGTTTTTATTTGTAACCTCTTGTTTTAGTTCATCAAAATCAGCAAGGCTTGGAAAATATAAATCAGATGAAAAAGATGCACAAAAGTTTAAAAATATGGAAAGAGAAGAGAAACATTTCAGAAAAAAGTTCAAAGTAAGTTTTATTCACACAAAATATAAATACTAAAATATCTGTATTGTATCCTCTAATTTGCACCCCTTAATTTGCCAGTAATCAATTATTTTGCTTTCAAATGTAAAGTATTAGTATTTGTAAAAATAGTTATGTTAGTATTTATAAGTCCAAATGCAAGCATGAGCACATACTACAAAGCATAAACAATCTTTTGCTTATTTTCAAAAATTAACTAATAAGTGGGAATATATTGGTCTAAAAATGCATGATCATAAGTTTTATGTTGATCATTTTTAATCAGCATCTCTTTATTTTATTTTTGCAGTTTGAAGGTGAAATTAAAGTTATATACTCTACCACAGCAGTCCAGGATTTGCCCCAGAGAAGATGGGGATCTAGAGACTTACAAGTTAAACCAGGGGAGTCTCTTGAAATTATACAAAGTACAGATGATACTAAGGTCCTGTGCAGGAATGGAGAAGGAAAATGTAAGTTTTATTACAAAGCTGTAGTATAAATCAAATTATCAGAGAATGATTAAGTCAAGTTGCGTAAAAAATTCTCTACCCTGCTATACTGAAGCAGCGTTTAGTGTTTGTCCTCTTCTTTGCTTAGTGGTTGACAAGATGCAAATTCTTGTTATTTTATTATTTTAAGACAGGATTGTCTTAAAGCAATTAAAATTCCATTTGTTGCTTCTGTCTCTATTTGCCAAAAAGAGCATAGCTATAATACCCCACAGAAACTAGTAAAAGTAAAATCCTTGCTGCAACTCTGGGAAACATTTGCCCATTGATTGCAGCCAAGGGATCAGTAACAATTTTCTTACTTAGGAAGCTTAATCTTTCCATGAGGCTGTGTGGGAAACTGCTTAGGAGTCTTTCCTCCATCCCCAAGCTGGTTCAAGGCATGCCTGCTTGTCTGGGGAGCTGCACAAGGTTGTCCAGCATTTCTTCGAAACCCTTGGCTGGGGCCTGCATTGGCAGAAGTTTTTTGCATTTTTGAAGAAGTTTGAACTATTTAATGCTGGTTTCAATTTATTAATGTGTTTCTGTTATTTTTCAAATCTCCTAATGAAAATTCACTGTGTAGGAAGACTGCATCCAAAGGAGAAGCATTCTTCTTCTCACTTTACCTTTAACCTCTGACCAATGTAGATGACTGTCCAATGCTATATATTTCTTAAAGAGATACAGTCACTTTCCTTCTATTTTCCCCCACCTTATACTCATCTGTGACAATCTGGATTATAGCCTTCTTCTTGGCAGGCCTGCAGGGTGAGGGAGAATTTATGGCATGGCAACACATACATTTTTCAAAATATGGGCTACACTAGTGTAGCCACATCCCAAAGTGCAGCTTTCACTGCTGCGTTTTTTGAATCAAGCTAATAACAAAGTAGAAAGTAGTTAATGTCGTCTGTTTCCCTAACAGTCTTCAAAGCCTTTCAAACAGTGACAAGAGTGACTGCTTTGGTATGCATAAAAGAGCAAAACAAATAAATATATCCTCCCTGGAAACCTCTGAATAGATCTCTCATCAGTTTTCACATTCATTAGTGAAGTTTGAATCCTTCAGTTATTTTCTCTAGTTGCACTAGTTTCTCATATCTTAAAGATATGATTTTACCTTTTGAAAGTCAAGTACACTGAAAATCAACAATTAAAGATGGTTTTGTTAATTTCTTGCACATGAATTCCTGTGCTACAGACCCTTCACCAGCTCTGTTGCTCTTCTCTGGCCCTGCTCCAGGACCTCAATGTCTCTTTTGTAGTGAAGGGTGCAAAACTGAACACAGAATTCGAGGTGCAGCCTCACCAGTGCCCAGTACAGGGGGATGCTCACTGCTCTGGCCCTGCTGGCCACACTATTGCTGGTACAGGCCAGGATGCTGTTGGCCTTCTTGGCTGCCTGCCAAGCTGCGTCATGTTCAGCTCTGTCAGTCAGCACCCCCATGTTGTTTTCTACCAAGCAGCTCTCCAGCCACTGTGCCACAAGCCTGTATTATTGCATGGAGTTGTTGTGACCCAAATGTAGGGCACAGAACTTTGCCTTGTTGAACCTCATACCACTGTCCACAGCCCATTGATCCAGCCTGTCCAGATCCCCCTGCAGAGATTCCATATCCTCCAGCGGAGCAACACGCTCACCTATCTTGGTGTCATCTGCACATTTACTGAGGGTGCACTGGATGTCCTCATCTAGATCATCACTAAACATATTAAACAACACTGGGCCTAACACCAAGCCCTGAAGGACACCACTAGTGACTGACTACCAACTAGATGTGACACCATTCATCACCACTCTTTGGATTCAGCCATCCAGACAGTTTCCAACCCAACAAAGGATCTTCCTATCCAGGCCATGAGCAGCTAATTTTTCCAGGAGAATGCTGTGGGAGACAATACCAAATCCAACAGCCTTTTCCTCACCAACCAGGCAGGTGTCTAAAAAGAGACTGGGTATGGTACTTGATGACATGGTTTAGTTGAGGTGTAGGGCATGGGTTGGACTTGATGATCTTAGAGGTTCCTTCCAACCTGGTCATTCTGTGATTCTGTGATTCTATTGTAGGAGGAGATCAGGTTGGTCAAGCAAGACCTGCCCTTCATGAACCCATGCTGACTGGGCCTGATCCCTCTGTTTTCCCACACGTGCTTTATGACCTCACTCAGGATTATCTGCTGCATGACTTTCTCTGGCACAGAGCTCAAGCTGACAGGCCTGTAGTTTCTGGGGTTCCTTCCTGCCCTTTTTGGAGAGAGGCATCATGTTGGCCAACCTCCAACCCGCTGGGACCTGCCCACTAGAACAGGACTGCTGATAGATGATGAGGAGTGGCTTAGCAAGCTCCTCTGCCAGCACTTTTGGGTGGAACCCATATGGCCCCATAGACTTGCGTATGTCTAAGTGGGACAGGAGGTTGCTAACCATTTCTTCCTGAGTTATGGGCATGAATCAGCTCCCTATCTCTGGCATCCAATTCAGGGAACCAAGTACCCTGGGGATGACAACGGCAGTATTAAGTCCTTGTCCTCATCCTCAGTCACTAGGTTTCACCCAGCATCCAGCAGAGGACAGAAGCTCTCTTTGGGCTTTCTTTTATTGCTAATATATTTGAAAAAGCACTTTTTATTATCTTTGATGGCAGTGGCCAGATTTAGTTCCATCTGTGTCTGCATCTCAAACTTCCTTTCTACACAACCTAACAATACCCTTGTACTTTTCCTGGGGTGACAGTCTGTTCTTCTACAGGTGACAGATTTTTTACCTCAAGTTCCAGCAATATCTCTCTGTTTGGCCAGGCTGGTTTCTTCCCCAGCAGTCTGATTTTTGGCAGTTTGATAGGGGCTGCCAGTCCTGCACCTTAAGGATTTCATTCTTGAATAATGTCCAGCCTTCCTGGACTTTTTTGTCCTTCAGTAATGTTTCCGAAGGAATTCTGCCAACCAGGGTCCTAATTAGGCTGAAGTCAGCCCTCTGGAAGTCTGAGATTTTGCTGACCTTTTTCCTGACTTCTCCAAGGACTGAAAATTCACTCATTTTGTGATTGCTTTGCCCAAAACACCTCCAACTATCACTCACCAGTACTTTCTGTTTAGAACAGCAAATCTAGCCAAGCATTCCCTCTAGTTAGTGCACTCACCAGCTGAGTCAGGAAGTTATCTTCCATACTCTCCAAGAACCTCCTGGATTGTTTCTTCTCTGCTGTGTTCCACTTCCAGCAGACACCTGGTAGGGTGAGGTCCCCCATGAGAACAAGGGCAAACAATCACGAAACTTGTCCCAGTCGTTTGAAGAACACTTTATCTGTAGCTTCATCGTAGTCAGGTGTCCAGTCTTAAACAGAAGGGAGTGCAGATCAGTGTCAGATAAAATATGATCACATAGAATTAATGTCTTTCTAGGCAACCTTCAGGTCTAGCACAAGACAGAGGTAACGTCTTTAATGCATTATGGCCTTCACATGGCAAATTGCTAATCTACATTATTCATAGCATATCCTGCAAAAAAACCCCACCCTTACTTACATTTGAGACTTATTTTAAGGTGGAAGTACACCAAGATAAAATGAATAAAGCAAATATTTCTTTATGAAGAAAAGCAGTATATAAGAGTTATTACAATTTGCAGCACTATTGGGGATATTAGTCTTGCAAGATAATTTTTTCAATATTCCATACAGGAATCATAGGACATTTCACATTGGCCATTCAAAGACTCTGCCAATATGACAACTTTTGGGAACAGTACTAGCTCATTGTGACTGATGCCGATGTGCAAGGAAAGGTTTCCTTTACTAGTAAATATCTTGAAAAGTGCAATTTCAGTTAGAACAAAATGAGGGCTTGGATGTGAAAAAGCCTTAACACAAAATATGAGATTATCTGTACATTACTGTGCATTTATATTAAAAGAAAAAAAAAAAGTGAGAGAGACATAAGAGACTTTCATGTCTTGTGTATCAGAAAAGAAAAATTCCTTAAGGTAAAACTGTAAGATCTTGAGATTCAGCTGGACTGACCTGAAGGATTGCCACAAGAAATATCAGCAGAAAACTGATACTTTCTATACTATATAATGGTTCTTCTAAGTACATGGAGCAGTATTGCCTCTAAGAATTAAAGGAAATTTACAAATCAGGCTAACAAATTTATTCTAAAACCTATGACTTGTGTATGAACTAAAAACCTGACATTTTAGTGTGACCACGTAAGCCTCCTAATGAATTAAACAAGGAAACTTACATAGTAATTTCAAATATAACACAAGATCACATTTCTCATTTTAGTACTGTCCTAATTTTGTATCAACATACTAATGTTTACCTACAAATATGTAATTACTGTTGCAGCTTTCTCTTTGCTTATATGTTACACCAACTGACAAATATTTCTGTAGATATCTTTTACCAAAGATAGCAAGCATTTTTCTCAAGATGTTAGATATATTGAAGAATATATGCAGTTTCATCTGATTTAATTAATGCAGAAGAGTAATAAAATATTTCACTAGTGAGTAGCTTTTCTAAGATATTTCCATTACCTATATAGAAAGTTCTTACCAATATAATACAATTAATGATTAATTGGTGCATACATCTTGAAAGACATTTTGTCCTATATACATATTTCTGGTTTTTATTATTACAAATAATATGTGGGTTTTATTATACCACATTTTTGTGCTATAATTCATGAACTGTACTTTATTTTGTGTTAATAGCTATTATTTCACACCTCTCTCATGCAACCAGGAAACTAAATTATACGATGAAAACCTAATCTCACACAAACTGTACTAGTATTTCCTCCTTTCAGCACTAATTTTGTACACAATGGAAACTACTGCAACAAAACAAGAGAAATGAGATTTTATGAATATGTGAGGTACCTGACACAGGAGTCATCTAACTGGTTTTGGAGCTACTGTAGTATTCTGATTCTCTATCTAAAGCACCATGCTATGTTAAACAATCAAATAATGTTTAAAACTAAAATTGGAGATAGCATAATTTTCCTCAAGTATATACCTATTTTCCATTGTTATCCACCTATTACATCTTTCCATCTAAAACAGCTAAAAGAGAAAAACTGTATTTCACTAGTCCTAGCAATGGAATAGCATGAATATTTAATTAAATACACATATATTTCAATTTTACAGATGGCTATGTCCTGAGAAGTGATTTAGTTCAGAAGTAAGTACACAGTTATCTGTTTGAAAAAAATTGTTGTAACACTCAATTTTGTTCTAAACTGTTTGTTAAATAAAAGTGAAACATAATTATTTTAGTATGTCATTCTAGTCCTGCAAATTAATTTATTTTAATGGAGTTTAGATTTTTCAAGAATTAGTCACACACACCCATGTTGGAAATTTTCCAGGACTCCATTCCTTATTGCTTAACCATAAACTCTGGTTTAAATCATGAAAAATTGCACAAATTAAACATTATTAGTACTAGAGTCTATTACTGAATGGTATGTTACTGGGATTAAGGGTTTCCATTTTCAACTATTTAACTAACTAGGACCAATTTTTTTTAGGTTTAATATTATTTCAGTCTCATTGGGATTGAGCAGATTTGGCTCAGTGTTGCTTCTAATAATTGCATGGAGTTCAGCACTTAGGTTCTAATTCAAAACTCTCACCAGACAAAGTCTTCTCATTTCCTTCAATGGGCTTTATGTTAGACCCTTAAGCAACAAATCAGAGGTCACTTTTAGAATTTAGGCCTGCAAACACTTATACACACTTTTCTTATATGTATAAATAGCTTTATTGGCTTCCATGGGCCTATTCATGTATTTAAGTGACATATTGTAAAAATTCATGGAGCATGTATCATTTATCAACATTACCTGAATTCATTAATTAAATAGCTGCTACTCCAAAAACATTATGGCATTGCCAAATACAGAAACAAATAGGAATTTCAAGGGCATAATTTTTTTTGTTGCTCATCTTTTCTGGTTTTCATTTTAAAAAGAATCAGTAAGCATTTGATTGTTTTATGGCAGTATACTTATGAGTTTGTTAGGATAGCTACTTAAAAGCTCAATCAAGAAACTTTCAATGAAAAAAGCCTTGCATCTTAGAAATGTATCCAACTGTACCCTCTGCTGAAAATCTTTTGACATGGCCGTCTTGTTCAACACAATATTGTTACCACACAGATTGCACTTTCCTAATTAGCTAATTAATTACTTCATAGCAAGTCTGCACCATACTGGTATGCTATTTTGTGTCTGCATGCAAGTAGTAATATCAACCCAAATCATTCTGTGATTCTATGGTCTGATGTCTCAATTTTTTACATACATTATTTTTCTTTTTTTAATTTACAGTGATGGAGAGATTTACGATGATATTGGTGATGGTATGTTAAACATTTCAAACAATGCAATAACAGTATTCAATTACATCAAATAACTTTATTCTTGAGTTGAAATAATATATACTAATATTTTTGCATTTTATTTCCATTTCAGATTGCATCTATGATAATGACTGAGACAGAATTTTATTCAAGAGGTTCACTGAAGATCAAAATCTATTTGACTTGCTAATTGTGAAAGCAAGAGAAGTTACTAAAGCTGATTACAAGTTAACTCAGTTACACTCTTACAAATGTACAATTGATCTTTTTTTTAGGATTTCAGGGTTCTTGCATTTCTTGCTTTGTATGACATTTGAATTGTCATTTCTCTAAGCAATTAAAATTCAGGGAATATGAGCTAAAGTTAAGGTTACCATATTCCACTTTCTTTTCACATTTATGGCAGTCCATGTAAAAATACTTCAATTAGCTATACCCAGGGAGACTAGTTCAGGTCTATGAAGGATACAGATGACAACAAGCCCTGGGAACAGGTTTTACTCTGGCTCTGACGTATTAAACACCAGACACTCCCACTCTGGGGAGGACAGTATCCTGAAAAGAAAGGCTTCCTTTAGTGATAACATCCTGTTGTGAAAACAGGAAATCAAAAGTGGGCATCAGAGAAGACAATACATCACTGACCTGCCATTCCAACTGCAATAGTGTTAGCTACACTGACATGCACAGCCATATACCATTATTGCTCAAGTTTCTTTTTCTGTGTTGTACTAATGATAGAATATCATTCTCTAAGGTTCATTTGACCATTCTCTAAGTACTTTTTGACTAACAGTAAATTAGTAACAATGCTATCTGTCTTACAGCACTCTGAGATATAAACCATAGAACAACATAGTATAGACTATAGATTATAGTATAGCATTGCTAAAAATATATTCAGAACATTTAGGTTAAGATTTAGTTCCTGTTTAGTTTGAAGATATGTTGCTGTTGCCACTATAGTAATTTAGGCATTAAAATGGACCTATAAACTGATGATAAATTGATTGGAAATAACATAGATTAAATATATATTTTGATAATACCTTTTTCATCTAAGTACTATATTTTAGACTTGGCTGAATGGGAGTAGAGAAACAACATTCATTCCTAAGAATCATTGTGATGATGTTCTCTGAATGAGCAAGTAGCAAACAAAAGTAGAATGAACAATGAATCATAATAATAAATATCACTTTGCACTTACATACCCGAACTCAAAAGATAGTTGTAGTGAACTCCCAGTAAAGAGGGTGAGCATGCACAGAAAATGGAATGTATACTTTTAATGTGTGATGCTTTCTCTGTAGTGCAAGATAATAAAAAACCTGTAATAACCAATGTGGCTGGATCAGCGTAAGCAACTCCTCCTGATAATCAAGGCTCCCATAATCCTCAATGGAAGTAAAGTACATTGTGCAAACCAGTGCAATGCAGCAAACTAGCAAGTTTAGCTTATAAACACAAAATTTTTGGCTTTGTTGAAGTCAGTGAGTTTTGGTCTTACCTTCAGTGGTGCTGAGATTTCATCTTACACAAGTGCCTTTTACTGACAGCTCAAAATACAGTAAATCTTGAAAGAGGTATAATGCTATGGGGATATCAAACTTAAAATTAACTGTTGAGATAGTAGCCTATAAGCTGTTTTATACTGTATTTAAAATCATTTATAATACACTGAAAAGCTATATGTAAACTTGAGATTCCTGTTTTATATATGCTATTCAAACCAGCATCCAGGCATATAAATACCAATTTTCTGTGTAAACATCAGCACCAGCACCCAAATTTTAAAAATTATCTTATTATACTGAGTGCAATGAATGCATTTTGTTATTTGATTATATGGCTGCTGGTGGTTTATTTATTTTCCAAGGACATTCAAGAGGGTATCCTCATCAAAGTAGTGATACACCAAAGAACTGAGAAGGAAGGTATTTAGAAACATACAACTACTTGTTAGTTTTACACAGATAGTTGTCACAAAAGAATCTGTGTTAAATTCTAGCATATATGCCCAGTCTTGGTTTAATTTTAATTGATAGTAAATTTCACATGTTGCACTAAGACCAACACTGAAACTTCCCTTCTGAGTATAGTTTATCTATCTTGTATTAAAGGACTTCAGTAGAACACAAACCTCTTTTGTCCCCCTGAAAAAGAAGTGAACTTTATTCTTTGTGAGATTTTTTCAGTCATATATTTTTAATAGCTTTTGATGTCCTTGGCCTTGATGTGCTGTAGGTACTGTGTTTCCTTACTGAATATATTGACTGAATTTGTCACATGATACATCAAATAATGAAAAGAAATAATAATAAGATTCTTTAAGCTAAAAATCTGTGTATTGTTTGTGCAGATCAAATATCATGTGGTTGTTACAGGGTATATAAATGTATTTAAAAGGTACTACACGCTGAAAAATTACTGTATAGTGTATTTTTTCTTTTCATTATTTTACCAACTTTGTTAACTGGATCCATTTCTTTTTCTCTCTTCTGAATAAAAATGTGCTTTTTGACAAGAAATTTGAGTGCACCATTTTCTGCCAAAGTAGAACAACAGCTGAACAGTAACTTCTGAAAATTATCACCAAGCAGCTAGCAGAATTAAAACCAACATTATTGGCAGCATAACTACAATACGGCATTTCTTTGTCAGTAATTACTATCCAAAAAGTGAAATGTAAGCAGAAAATCTTCCAGGCAGAAAAATCTATACTTAGGCAGTTTAATAAAGTCAGTATTTTAAGGGCTTCTTACCTATAATTTATTTTGTTATCTTTTGAAGAACATCAAGAAAGAAAAGGAAAACTGTTCTCTCTGGTTATTTTTCCCTCCCCAAACTTGGTCTGTAATCCTGAAGTATTTGGCTTTGCCTGCTAAAACATTCAGCAGTGAAAACATCAAAATATTGACATAAAAATTAGACTTCAGCATGAACACCACAGCCATGGCAAATAGATACGTTTTCATCTGTGTTTTACCTCTATGCTGCACCAGTAAACAAGTTAAGCAACACCAAAACTGGGAGTGCAATAAAGTTTTCTCTAATTCAGGAGCTTTAGAGCATTTCTCTGCTGTTAGCACAAGCTCTGGACTGCAGGAATGCAGCTGATCTCCTGTGCATTCCTATGTAAGAGGTTTATATTCCTGATCCACATAATTGCAGATCCCTTGGCTACTTCTCCCACTGTAGTAACAGAACTCCTCTATGTGCAACCTTGTTGCACAATCCACCTCAGCTGTGAAGACCAGTGCTCTAGTGAGGGAAGGAAACTCAGTGGAACCTAGATTCGCTCTGACTCGTATTACCCGTCACCACAGCATTACTTCATGACAGCTACAGGTGTAAACATGTTTGTGCATACATATATGTGTATCTCTGGATGTGTATATTTTATGTCAAGTAGAACAACCTCTGAGGAAACTAATGGACCTTTAGAAGGACTTATGCACAGCAGCTCCAGACCATGTCACATGAAAAAGCTTTTGCATGTAGCTTTTCTACAAAGTGAGGCACTCAAATGCTAGGAGGTGCAAGAAATTGGTTTGTATTTGCACAGTTTCCACTCTGCCTCCTTGTGTGGATGTGTCTTTAACTGTGTGCACAGTCTATAATTACATGAGGGCTCAGTATTTTTTTCCACAGGATCCCCGCTTCATTTAGTGCATGGGCTGGATGAAAGTTAACAGAAAAGGCAGTTGTTCAGCCCTGCTTATACAGTTTCTGGACACTCCTCTATTTAGTGCAAATCTTCCCAAGCCCATGCTGCACCCAGAATTAGTTTCTCATGGCATTCATCACAATGATATCTCAGATTTCGTATGAACAGTAATGGATTTATCATGAGAGAGGAAAATATTGTATCTCTGGTTTTGGTGTATGAAAGCAAGGCACAAACAGATAACAATTTGTGGCACATATCCATTAATCCTGGATATAAAAATGAACTGCTAAAGCTAAATTAATTATATTTTTTGCACTTTCCAAGATTAGGACTCTCACTATTTTCCATCTCTTTATCTCTATTTGTGATGAAACAGTTTGTGTTTAAAAAGTATTAGCATCCCAAATGAGTATTTGTAATATACCATGCTCACAATAATAAAAACAGGGCAAATAGTGATACTGATTAAAAGTGAGTTTAAAGTAATAGTTTACATAACATTCTGAAACTTAATGAAAACTGGGGACAAATTCTAGAATTGAGTGATCTACACTGTCCTCTCCACTTACACACAACCTACATATTGACAGCAAGTTTGTTGGCATGGTTTTGAGTCAGGTCTATGGCTTTTGCCAGAATTAAAACCTTCCGTGTATATGGTTTGGGGATATGCCAGGCTGAGACACCCAAACCAGTTCTGAAAGGATTAACTTATTTATCAGAAGCCATTCACTCAGGATTGCAGCTAAGCCTTCCAAGCCTGCCACCTTGACTACTTAGCCTGACAAAGAAACAAGGTAGGGGTGCAGCTGAAGGGTCACTCTAACCAGTTTCCATTACTGAAGCCAGCTGGAAAGTATCTCTGTGCCACAGCACTGCAGAAGGCCACTGCAGCATGTTGTAGTGTGCAGAACAGCTCTGTGGTAGCCCCAGGTCCCCTTCTCTGCCTGGGTGGAGCAAAATTGCAATGATCTCACACAGCCTTTCTTCTTTGTCTTTCATTCTAGCTAGCTGGCTCCTGAACATACGTAAAGTTTGTTAAATTATCTCCACTTGCCGCCTTCTAAAGCACTTTGAGAGGATTAAGTCGTTATTAAAAGTATAGAGTTTCTTGCTCAAGGCTTTTTATATTGTGGGCCTCATTGAAAAGAATATGGGAAACTCTGTTTATTTTCTTTCTTAACACACTGACACATAAATATTGCTTAAACTTAAAGCATTCACTGTTAGGCAGAAAAGAAATATGCAAAACATCAACACAAATGTGAATGAAATGTGAATTAGATGGATACCAAGGGTTTTAAGAAACATTATATGATTTGCATTACTTCATTAATATTGCCAAATCCTGCAGCTCAAGCATCATGAGACAGACAAAGAAAAGAAAAATCAGCACTGGCTTATTTTCCTGCCTTTTAATTCTTTTTTTGGCCCGATTCCTGATTTTCAAGGTCTTAGCTGGAAAAGCTGCCTGATCCCTCATTTGTGTGTGGGTGTGCTTCAGGTAGAAACATACACAAACCAGAGACACAGAAACCAGGACTCCTGTTGCCTTTTCTTGATGACAGAAGGGACACACTGGCAAGCTCCCCTGCCTTCTCCTGCACCTCAGCGTTTCCCAAGTTCTCCTGTCCTGGACAATGCTGTCACACAGTTTCCATCTCATGCAGGTAAGACCAGTTTCTTCTGTATTGATACAAAGACACCCTTATTTTTGTATTTTCATTGCCTCCTTTCACCACCGGAGAAGTTCTCTGTACTCTTTGACTTGCTTTCTCAATTACTTCCTGTCCCCTATAATTATTCCTTTTTCTTCATCCTCTGACCATGCTGTTCTGCCCTTTGCTTTTCTGCTTCCTTGCTCCTTTCTCTTCTCATCCTTTTAAACTGTTCCCCCACTTTTGCATTCCTGCCCCTGGCTCTTTCATTTTTATCCCAGTTTTAAAAGCTGCTCTGTTTAAATGCTCTTTTTTTTATGTGCAAGATTCCTAACTCTGTGGGTGACACCAGCAGAGGTTTTATGAGTCACCAACCACTGAGAAGACTTAGAATTCTTGTATTTTGTGCTCTACACTGTTTACCCATAGCATTTTAAATCAGGCCAAATATACCTTATTTTTGCCCTCAGTATTTTGGGGAGGTTTTTTCAGTACTTAAGTTTGGATGATATATGTAAATAAATCTAGTTTACTTAAATTTATTTACAGTTTAAATTAATAAAAAGGATGTATTCTCTAGCCCAACCTTTTTCTTTTTCTGCTCCTATATTTGTAGACATTTACTTGTTACCTGCCATCTAAGGGACTGAAGCCTGTTCTAATGATATCCACTGACTGCTGAACATCTCAGCTATGGAAATATTTCAGTATGGATACCATGATGTGTAACAGCATTGCTATTAAAATGTTATCCAGCCCTTGTCAGCCCATGGCCAATGAAAATATTAAAACAAAATTAAAAAAAAAAAAAAAAAAAAAAAAAAACCACAAAAACATAAAAAAGCAGCTTCTGCTGCCACAGAGATTTTGAATTCAACAGTGATAAATTATCCTTACATGCAGCTCAAGCACTATTGCTGGAGCTTATTTGGACTGAAACATTTAACATCTGTGGTTTTTAAAGATTTTTTTCCTCAGGTCTAATTAATATGCCAACCATACCCAAACTCAACACCTGTTGCATTCACAGATTCAATAGGATTACATAGCACAGAATGCTGTGAACAATCTTACATGAGCAAGAGCCTGTGTGTAAGGTTGCACTAATTAAGAACCTAGTTAGCAATCTGCTTAATCAGGAAGACTTGCTCCATCACTTGACATTCCGTTATTTTGCAGCTGGTTGTTGCTGCTTTAGTTTGACACTTATTGCTACTCTTCATACTCTTCTGCCATGTGCTGTATGATCATTTTGCTGATTTCTTCCTTTTCTGGATACTGAAGGGATATTAGCATTCCACCTAGTTGCAATCAATTCATATTTTTATTACTAGTTATATTTCTAGCTGGATTTAAGGGTACTATATTAATGAATTAACTTAGATTATGCCATTTTTCAAAATCACAGCAATTCCAGGAAAAAACAAAAGAAAACAAAAACAAAACACCTGAGATTAACATTTTATTAGGAATTGTTTTTTCTTTAGCCAAATCACATTGCTTTTGCAAGTTGTATCACTGATACTTACAAAATTATCTACAGAACTCCTTTTCCATAACAATGTATGTAGAAATGCACATATTGAAAAGGCTGGCACAGTAAAATATTAGGAATATTCCACATCAGCCAGGAGCACAATCACATCCCAGAAAGCAAATCCAGTGGAAACATCCTCTCTGGGGAGCAAACTGCAAATTGTCCCTTACAGAAAAAGCTGACTGGTGAACTGAGACCAAAAGGGACAAGTTAAAAAATCAACATATGGCTCAAACGTTCAACAAAAAATATTCAGCATCCACCTAGACCTCATGGTTATGCGCTAGGGTCCTCTTTGCTTCATGTATTCTCTGCAATACCCCAGTCTGAACAATCTGGCAAGTCTCCCCACTCTACCCCACTCCATCCCCTGCCATTGCCTATACCCAGACACAGCTGAGCACAATAGCTGCACCCATATTAATCACTTAAAGCAGTGCCAGGAAACAAACATCCCTGGGCACTGGACAATGATGGTCTTTTCTGTCACTCTGGCCAAACCAAACAGTTTTGGCTTAGGACCAGTGTGAAGCTATACAGAGATGGCCCAGCACATATTTACATTATCTCCATGTCACCATGTCCTTTCCAATCAACCCCATGGGCCAGCTGGATTCCCAAGGGAGCAGATGTGTGTAAAATGCAATATCCATACTTTCATGTTGCCCTCGTGTTTCAAAATCACTGTCCTTCCTGATATTCCAAGGTCTGCTAGGTTTTCCATCAAGGTCTGGACATGTTCATATTTTCTTGGATCCTCTGGCAGGGTCCACGGCAGAAAGACACTGTTCCCAGGAGGCAGTTGATTTTATACACATGAAGAAGGACCTTTCCTATTTCTGCTCATTGCTGTATTGTAGAGACACACAAAATAAACCTCAAGAATGTCTCATTAAAGGACTTTGATTTATGTAGATCAAGCTGCAGCCAGTAGGATCACCTTTTTCCCCTAGGTTTCCTTTCCTGCATCCTCTTGAAGACTTTTTAATCTTTCAGCACAACCCTCTCCCTAGTTGATGCTAGCACTTTCCATTGCACAACAAGCACACAAACACTGAGCTGATGCTGTACCCTCCCACAGACTGCTCTGTATCACTGGCTGGAGATGCAGTGTGCAGGCTCATACTGTTGTACACACACTGTGCAGCACCTGGTGATCTGAGAGTGTGTGTGCCGGGCATTGTGCAGCTCTGCTCTAGTGCCTCTGTCACTTAAGAGTAACCAGTCCAAATAACTTAATTTGATACATTGCACCTTTGTCTAGCTGCTAAAAAATGTGTGATGATCTGTATTTGATTGTCTCAGAATGTAGAACTTCTAAACTAAAGCCCACTAGCACCTCTCTTGACCTGACCCGGAGCTTCTTCTGAGCCAAACATTTTTACAGCCTGATATTACTTTACATAAGAAAAAAAAACCAGCTAAGTGATTCTTGCAGCATCAAATGGACAAACCAGCATATGGTCATCCTTGGCGCAAAAGACCCCATCCACCCCTGAGCATAAAGAAACATTTTAATATGGTTTGGAGATTAATGTGCCTTTGCAAAACTGCAGATAACACTGGAGATTTGTTGTTACGTGCTTGTACACTACGCTCTGCAGGTGGGAAAGGAAGCATGCCAGCAGCTCATAGAAGCATAGAATCATAGAATAGTTAGGGTTGGAAGAGACCTTAAGACCATCTAGTTCCAAACCCCCTACCATGTGCAGGGACACCTCACACTGAACCATACCACCCAAGGCTTCTTCCAACCTGGCCTTGAACACTGCCAGGGACAGAGCATTCCCAACTTCCTTACGCAACCCATTCCAGTGCCTCATCATCCTCACAGTAAAGAACTTCCTTCTTATATCCAATCTAAACTTCCCCTGCTTAAGTTTTAACCCATTACACCTTGTCCTATCACTACAGTCCCTAGTGATTAGTCCCTCCCCAGCATCGCTACAGGCCCCTTCAGATACTGGAAGGCTGCTATGAGGTCTTCACACAGACTTCTGTTCTCCATACTGAACAGCCACAACTTTCTCAGCCTATATTTATACAGGTATATTTATAGGTGCTCCAGTCCCCTGATCATCCTTGCGGCCCTCCTCTGGACTTGTTCTGACACTTCCATGTCCTTTTTATGTTGAGGACACCAGAACTGCACACAATACTCCAGGTGAGGACTCACGAGAGCAGAGTAGAAGGGCAGGATCACCTCCTTCGACCTGCTGGTCATGCTCCTTTTGATGCAGCCCAGGATACGGTTGGCTTTCTGGGCTGCAAGCACACACTGGCGACTCATGTTCATTTTCTCATCGACTACCACCCCCAAGTCCTTCTCTGCAGGGCTGCTCTGAATCTCCTCTTTGCCCAACCTGTAGCTGTGCCTGGGATTGCTCTGACCCAGGTGTAGGACCTTGCACTTGGCATGGCTAAACTTCATAAGGTTGGCATCAGCCCACCTCACAAGCATGTCAAGGTCCCTCTGGATGGCATTCCTTCCCTCCAGTGTATCCACCAAACCACACAGCTTGGTGTCATTGGCAAACTTGCTGAGGGTGCACTCAATCCCACTGTCCATGTCACCAAAGCTGTTGAACAAGACCGGTCCCAACACTGATCCCTGGGGGAACACCACTCGTTACTGGTCTCCAGCCGGACACTGAGCCATTGACCACAACTCTTTGCGTGCGGTCATCCAGCCGGTTCTTTATCCACCGAGTGCCCCACCTATCAAATTGATGTCTCTCCAATTTAGAGACAAGGATGGCGTGTGGGACAGTGTCAAATGATTTGCACAAATCAAGGTAGATGACGTCAACTGCTCTACCCCTGTCCTTCAGTTCCGTAGCCCCATCACAGAAGGCCACCAAATTGGTGAGGCAGGATTTCCCCCTAGTGAAGCCATGCTGGCTGCCACCAAGCACCTCNGACAACCCATTCCAGCATCTCACTACCCTCACAGGAAAGAATTTCTTCCTTATATCCAATCTAAACCTCTCCTGTTTAAGTTTGAACCCGTTACCCCTTGTCCTGTCACTGCAGTCCCTAATGAAGAGTCCCTCCCCAGCATCCCTATAGGCCCCCTTCAGATACTGGAAGGCTGCTAGGAGGTCTCCATGCAGCCTTCTATTCTCCAGGCTGAACAGCCCCAACTTTCTCAGCCTGTCTTCATATGGGAGATGCTCCAGTCCCCTGATCATCTTCGTGGCCTCCTCTGGACTTGTTCCAACAGCTCCATGTCCTTTTTATGCTGAGGACACCAGAACTGCACACAATACTCCAAGTGAGGTTTCATGAGAGCAGAGTAGAGGGGCAGGATCACCTCCTTTGACCTGCTGGTCACGCTCCTTTTGATGCAGCCCAGGATGCCGTTGGCTTTCTGGGCTGCAAGTGCACACACTGTTGGCTCATGTTCATTTTCTCATCAAGCAGCACACCCAGGTCCTTCTCAGCAGGGCTGCTCTGAATCTCCTCTTTGCCCAACCTGTAGCTGTGCCTGGGATTGCTCCGATCCAAGTACTGGGACAATACTGGCTGGCATAAGCCAAAACTATGTCAGGAGCTGTGTTAACAATTACACTATAGTTGCATGTCATGGCCTGAGCCTTAAATCCTGGCCAGGTTTAGTTTCTTAGGATAAACTCGTATGTTAAGGCCAGTGAGGGTAAGGCTTGCTAGTCTCTAAGCTCAGCAGTCTATTGAAGAGTCATGCCAGCCCTGACCCAAAATACACTTGGGTCAAGTCCAAAGCAAGACTTCAGCTTGCACTTCAGGAAATCTGCTGTGAGCATATTTGAGTACTCTGCCCTCCAAATTCAGAGGAAAACTTTGGGACCTGTTTAGTCAAATGTTCTGGAAAAGTTTCTGAAGGAAACATGTGAGGTTGCTGATATCTCCTTAAGGGGCCTGTGTTAATGGCTGCACAACATTTAAAAGTGGTCTTCTGCAAAGTTTACCAAAGAGGCTGATGTTAGATGCTGGATCCTTGCTGGACTTGGCAATGGTCTGCCATAAGAAGCCATCCCATATGGAGATACTGAAACAACTGCTGTACATCTTCTTATTCAGCCAAGTGGGGGACATCCTTCTTGGGCCATCTCTCTCCTTCCCCTTGCTAGTGACAATCTTCCTGCAAGACCTTGTAATTAGTTCACCTGCAGCACTGTGATGGCCAGTGGGGCCTTGTGTGAAGTGGTAGATGAGGGAATAGAAAATGTGCCTCCTTGCTAACAGGCCACAGTGATGGACTGTCTGCCTACAGCACTGACCAGCTGGGCTTTGCTTGCCATGTTGTCACAGGATCGATGGGTTGGCAGGTCATAGCAGTCTCCTGACTCTGTACATCTAGCACAGAGTAAAGTAGAGAGGCTGTGACACAGTGTTGCAGCATGATGAGTACTGGCCTGGCTTTAGCATTCCACAAAGAAAGCATGCAGAAAACCGATTCTGGACCTCATGCTCAGCATAGGGAATGTGATCATCCTGCTAGATCTGACCCTTCTTTCCTGGCTTTTGCTTCCTCTTCTGGGCTGCATGAACAGAGATGATAAAATCATCCCTGTTTGGTTAATGTTGCTGCTCATCGTGGAGTTGGTGGTGGTATTTTCTGTCTCTAAGGTACCAGTCTCTCTGGTTTTGGTTTGACATAGTTTATTGAAGATTAATGGTTTGCTGCTGTGTTTTGAAGACACAGGTTGTCCTGATGGAGAGACCCATGCTTGCTTACACACACATATAAACCCCAAGAAAACAGAAATTTTAGAAAGAAAATGCTGCTTGATTTTTGAAAGCAGCCCCTTTGTTTTGCTGGATGGAAGTGCATTCTTGTGTTTGAAGGCTGCAGGGAAGGATGAAGACTTGCAGGGTTTTTCTTGTTCACTTGTGTTGAAGGTGTGGTTTTTGTTTCCTTTCTGAGCACCTGAATTAGCACAGCACCCTTTTATGCCATCCTGTGGAAGGAAGCCAGTGCTAACCCTGAGTGAGGAAGCCACCAAATTACCACTGCGTCTTAAAGAGGCCCCATTTTCCCCAGACACCCTTTGCCAAGTGCTGTTTCAGCCAGACCTGCTGAGCTGAGGTAAAGTCTAATGGCTGAGCTGTGGCTTGAAGTGGTTATGTGCAATGCTGAGAAGTCATAAACAGCTCTTATGTAAATGGTTTATGAGGGAGTGGGGAACATTTAGCTATGTTAGATTTCTGTAAAACTGATAACATCATACCACACTGTTCTCACAGATTATTTTCTTTCATAGAACAAAACAAAACAAGCCTTCCCTTCCCTTTCCCTAGCTGGGTGCAGGGGTGGTAGGTTCTGCAGGCCTCCAGGGAGCAGGGAAATATTCACATGTAGCTAAAGGGCTGAATTTAAGAGACTGAACATGGAGATGTGGACAAAGGCCTCATGTCACAAAGCAAATTACTGCAATCCCTGGCATGGATCCTGCATTTGGTGTAGGTGTGCTGTTGGCTAAAACTGTTTAATTGTATTTGAGAGACTTTTACTTGAAGTCTTCAATGATTAGGAGTAGTCTTTAAATGATAGAAAAAAAAAGAAAGATGTCTTTAAAAAAAATCCAAATAATGCAATTAATTTCTTGTTTAATTTGTGCTGTACACAGTTTTCTGAGGGAAGTACAAGCTATTTGCTCTTGCTCAACAAATTGGGTAAGTTACAAGAGCTAGGTAGAATTGAAGACTTGTGTGATATACAGATACGTGAGACTGTCAGTCTTCCTGGGAATTATTGTAGAAAAATTGTCTTTTTTGCTTTTCAAACTTTGTTTCTCACATGGCTTTTTTGCATGAATTGCATTCCTTTAAGTATAATACAAGGCTAAGATTTCATGGACATAGCTTCAGGAACAAAAATAGCTTTTTAAAAGTTAATTTTAGAAAACTTGAATTGTTTGTGTGTGAAAAGCCTTTTGGCAAATACTTCAGGGAGGTAAGAAACTTGATGACTTCCCATGCATGAGTCACAACTTGGGAAATTTTAAGACTGGGGAGTCTTGAGACTGGAGAGTCTTAAGGTAGGCTAGTTTCTTATTGTAAATTTGAAATTCACTTGTTATATTATTGCTAATTTTTTCTTTAATGAAAAGAAACCTTGCATTTTGTTATGAAAGTCCAAGTTATTTCAAAATTCTAATTTGTTTCCAGGTAGAGTGATAGTAATGAGTCAAAAAGCCTCATAATGAGCCTCAAATGCAGCAATTACTCTAGATTACTCCATCCTTCTCTCCCTCTTTTTGTTCAAAAGCACATGTACACGTGCTAACTGGTCCAGGAAGAAGAATGCTGTAGGACCTTGAAGAGCAAAAGGTTCCTATTCAGCTTCAAAATGCTATCCCAACTAAAGAACTGCAAACGTCTCTGCTGAGCACTAAGACAAAGAGGTGGCTGAAGAAAACTTAAAACTGCAAAGCTAGAAATCCTACAAGTAGGTAAAGTTAAGCATGAAGTTTCAGATAATTGTTGCTAGCAACCTGAAAATTATATACACTATACATATATTTCAGTTTCTCTGTTTTTTTTAACTAATCATTGTATTTAATGTGCTTATAGCCTCCTTACTTTGTACCTTCCAGTATTTTACTTCTTGCCCTGTATCCTCTTTCTCAGGTCTTTGTATATTTCAATTTCAGAGCAGTTTGCTTTGTTTTCTGCCATATCATTTCTGTTGTCCCTTCTTTTTCCTTCCTTCACTTTCCTGCAGAATTGCAGATGACAACTAGTTCTGTTCCTGAAACAGAAAGATGAAGAATCTGAACTGATCACTTGTTAAATATCTTTCCAGACTAGCTGCATTAGTGGATGTTGGCACCTTGGCCTGGAAAATTAATAGATGATCCCTGCAGTGCCTGCACACAAGAAACTGTAACAAATTCCTCCTAAACCTTTAAGTCCATCAGCTGGGTTTGACTACAGCAGCCAAATACATCTGCAGGCTCAATTTGTTTGCCTCAGTTTAGTCAGCAGTGTCGAGCACTCTAGAAATTGCTGGTTGCCTGGGGCAAAATTGGGATTCTAATAAATAAAAAGTACTGAAGCAGGGCAAATTTTGAGACATGCTTTACAGATGTGACTGCCTGTTCCACTGGAAAAGTTTGGACACCCGCTACTGACCTATTGAAAACTTGGGCAGAAAGACCTTCTTCCAAATGTCTGGAACAATTTCTTCCTAAAAATACTGTTTCTTGATGAGCACATTCAGCATGTCATAGTCCAGAAATGGAAATCCATCTGCATTCAAGTTAAACCATAAATCATGATGTACTAAGGCCCAGACCCAAGAGCCTACAAGATCATCTTGCCAACTTAATTTTGAGTTTCCAAATACAGACAACTGTGGATTTATCCAGGCCTTTAGCTGCCTGCCTTTCCATAGCAATAGCCATTGCAGTGCACAGTCGGAGACATCGGCACTTACAGGTATGAACTTGTAGCATAATAACCCTGAACATTTAAGCAGAGCTGTACCATCTCCCTGCTCTTTGAAGATTAATACATTTATGTAATAAATATAGTTATGTAATGCCACTTACTCTAGAAACTGAGCATGCAATAAATTTGTAAGGATAATGCAATTTATCAATTGTTTCTTGCTTCTATGAAGCCTGGGGGCTTTTACTCCTCATCCCCCTCCCTCACCTGTCATCATATTCTGTTAGCATATATAGTTCTTTTTCCATGTGTTTCATCTTGTCCCAGTGGCTGCCAAATTCACTGTTAATTGCCTCTTAGTGGGACATTTTCTGACCAGGCCAAATGCAGATTGATTTTCTCTTATGAGATCATTATTGTCTTTGACAGTTTTATTATTCATGATGAGCAGAGTTGCCATTGGCAGCTTCTTTTCTCTAGTAGAGAGCTGGAGAGGACACACAAAATAAAGGACCTGGTTCAGCTCTCACAATTCCTGCTACCTAAAGAGGCCATAGGGTGAGCTTTGTCTTGTTCATCTTCAGCACATGGAAAGGTCTTAACTCTTTAAGGTACATTCATTGAGTAGGGAGCTATCTAAATGAGGTATGTACAAAATGCTGAACTAAGCATGAACTAAGCTTGGTGCTCAGCTTCAGGGGAACTTTTGCCTTTACTTTGGTGTGCAGGAAACATGCTGACCCCTTCACAGCTAGCAACTGTCTGTCATATAGAAAAGGAGCTGGTATGTCTGGAACTGGCCTTTTGCTTGAATTTCCTACTGAGGAGCTCCTGGCATTTTCTTAGATCTTGCTGAAGCACTAACTTTTTTGCATAGAATAATTGCCATTAGCCCAGTTGACAGGCCATTTTGCTATGGCCTAATGTTTAAGGTATTGACTCAAATGGGCAGTCCTGAGAGGGCCTAGTATTCAGACAATCTACTGAAAATTTTGGGACAGTCTGGAGAAGTATTTAGATTGAATCTCCTGAAAACTTGGTGAAACATGGCACTGGTAGCAAACCATTAGGAGGGTGAGGGAAACATGAAGCCAATATCTATGAAACGTGGGTCCACCAGAGCACCTTTCCCTCACTAAGATGAAAAACACAGAATGAGAGACAAAACTCCCAGAAATGCCTGGGAAATCTTACTTTCAGCTTCTGGAAGTTTTTTATATCTTTTCAGTTAGGATTACCATATGTAAGTAATAATCATTTTCACATCAGTTGCATAGCCATTGTTAGGACTAGTACTAATAGTACTAGTTAGTCAACAAATACCGTAGAGGATGTTTTTATAGCTATAGTTTTTATAAGCCTTTACATTAATATGCACAACACATGACTGGAAAGTGATGTTCAAACATAAGTGTTGTTGTTACCTTGTCTATTGTATGTTTTGCAGGCTAAGTATAAAGACTGAAGGAGCAAACAGTTTGAAGGGAGTCCCCTCTTCTGCCTATGGGTAGGTGAGAGGACTAAGTTAGATTAGAAACACCTCTGCAAGGTTCTGCTGACTTCAGCTGAGGTTGCAAGTGCTCAGCGGGTGTGGGAGCCCTCCTCTGCCTCTATCAAATAATTATCACTGGAGTGGGACCTAATGTCAAGGAGCATGTGCTGCCAAGATAAATATCTGTTGCCCTCATTAGTTTAGATTAGATTCCATAGGAGGAACTAGTGCACAGCTGGAGTTCCAGGGCATTTTCTGAGTAATCTAAACAAAGTTAACTTGAGATAAAAGCTTCCTTCTACTGTTCGTTGCTGCACTTCTCTTCCTGTATTCCAATTCATATTTCAATTCTTAGTTCCTCTTTGTTTACATACTTTAAACTTGGTAATTTTCCACTGAGATGACCTGAAGCATTATCAGAATAAATGAAAGACTTTTGCTGTTTCTTTGAACAAAGCCTTACATCCAAATCCCACTTGTATTGATCACATTGTAGCCAGAGCTAATTCTGGGACTCTGGTCAGAATTTAAAAAGGAAAGTAAATGAAATTAGGAGACTTATGAGTATTTTGTAACACCTGTTCCACTCTATCAGCTTTTCTTACACACTTGGTGAACAAAAATGTTTAAAGAACTAGAATTTATTTTGCTTTTTTACTTTGCTCAAATAATAACTTCCTTTTCAAAGTAGGTATTTAATATTTCTTCAAATTCCTCTTTCCACACACACTTCTTTCCCTATGAAATAAAGCAATGCTGGGGGTGTTCAGCCTGGAGAAGAGAAGGCTGTATGGAGACGTCAGAGCAGCCTTCCAGTATCTGAAGGGGGCCTACAAGGGGGCTTTTCTTTAGGGACTGTAGTGACAGGACAAGGGGTAATGGGTTCAAATTTAAACAGGGGAAGTTTGGATTGGATATAAGGAAGAAGTTCTTTACTGTGAGGGTGGTGAGGCACTGGAATGGGTTGTCCAGGGAGGTTGTGAGTGCTCCATCCCTGGCAGTGTTCAAGGCCAGGTTGGACAGAGTCTTGCGTGACATTTTCTAGTGTCCCTGCTTATGTCAGGGCAGTTGGAACTAGATGTTTTTAAGGTCCTTTCCAAACCTAACTATTCTATGATTCTATGATTTTAGGGTTTTATTTACTCACAGCCTGTCTATTCATGTCCCTACCCACCATCCCAAGTCAGGGTTGGGTATGGCACGCTTAAATTGATGATAAGTGTAATAGCTTTAAACATGGGAGACTTATGTCCTAGACTTTCAAGCCAGAGTGTGGAAAGGTGAAGGATTTATAACCTCTTTTACTTTCCATCAAGTTCTGGTGGAGATTTCTCACTGCTCAATCATATTTTAATTTGACTGATGAGATGGGAGCAACTGCAGAGACTATGGATTCAAGATTAACTGACATGAGTCCTTTGTTTAATTTCCTATTTAATCAAAGATCTCACTTAGTGCATATTATTTAATGCTTGTTCGATCCCCAGCCTGTGAAAGGCAAGAGGTGAGGTACTGTCCTTTCAAGGTACACAAGTTCAAATCCCCTGATGTTAATGAAGGGGATGAACCTTGAGTCTCCAAACTCACACATTTAAGTCACTTAATCACTAGGTTATTATATACACAAAGAGGGGATTTTCTTCTTATCCAGCTGTTTTATGTTGTGGTGCATCAAACAAGTCTTCCAGACCAACTCTTCCAGTGCAAGATAAGCAGATGAATTCTTATTTTCGCTAATTGTGTCAAAATTTAGGTTTAAGCTAGACACCTATCTGCTCAGAAATTGTTCTTACTTTGTAGTATGTGCACCAGATGGCAGCAGAAATTGGAGGAAAGTGGCTCTCCAACCTACCTTTTCAGCTGCAAAGGCTAATTGCTTATTTGAGTGTGTTAGCAAGAGTGTAGGCAGCAGGTTGTAGGGTGATTGCACCTCTTTATTCAGCAGTCCTGAAACCACATTTGTGATACTGTGCCCAGTTTGGGCCACCAGGATGAAAAAGTTTTTGACAATCTGGAGAAAGTCTAGCAGATGGTCTCCATTGCTTTGAGAATGATGTACAAGAAGCTGAGGGAACTTTATTTAGCCTGAAAGACAGAGGGCTTGGTCATGGGAATTGGAGCTAGCTGCTCTTTTCAATTGGTTATAGGGAGCCAAATCTGCTTAGAGGTCCACAGCTATAGGATAAGAAGTAACAGTCACAAATTGAAGCAAAGGTGTCTCATATGGATGTGGGAAGAATCCTTCCAAGGGTTGCTAAGCCCTGGAAAGGCTCCCACAGATGCTGTGGGAAGCTCATCTTTAGACATTCTTGAAAAGCAACAAGATTTCGAGCAACCTCATCTAACTTAGCTGGGACTAGTTTGAGAAGGGCGTTGGATGAGATGATCCCAAGCCTCCCTTTATACCTGGATTATGTCGGGGTATTACCAAGGAAATCTTTGTTTATGAATTTTGGTTGATTTTGAGCTTCCTATTCCTAAATAAATGCTGATCATAGACATTCAACCAGGAATTTAGTCACTGAAGTTCAGTCATATATTTAGCCTTCCCAGACGAGGGTTTGGGGTTTTTTGACTATTTAGTGTTTATGAATGAAGGCCAGTTGGCCTGGCCTTCATTTATCCTATTCTTTATGTCTTTCAGTATCATCAGGTCATCTTTCAATGAAGAGACTGAGAGGTCTTGACAACATCACCCAGTTATGCATCGGTCCAACAAACTGGATTTACTGCTTTAACACAAGAGAATCTGCACAACACCTCCACGCTTTCTGCATATGTGATTGCAGAACCTGTCTTGTTGCATGCAAGTGGTGAGTGCTGTACCAAGTTTAAATCATGCTATGCACTAAATAGTTGACTGCCCAAGAATCTAATGCACATGCAGTAGCACTGCTCACAGCACAGTGACCCCTGAAGATGGACTTCTCTGCTGGTAGTCCAAAGTGAGCCAGCTGCAGACTGAAAGCCCTGTAGTTGAATAGATCTGGAATAGTGCCTGAACACGGGTTAGTTGCATTGTATGTGTGCAGCAGGTATAGTATTCCTGATGTTTACCTTGTGTAACACTTGAGAGTCTCACTTTGAGCTCCACACCTAGGATATAGGCTTATAAATTGTGCTTTCTTACTGATAAATCTCTAAAGGAATAGATCTAGTAGCAGAAAAGGACCACCAGGTCTAGCAATCTGTCTGCTTGCATAACAGAAACATATACTCCCATCTAGTCATTCTCACAGACCCTAAAATGTGAAATTTAAGTATAGAGTTTTGGGAGTAGAGGGGAGGGATGATCATATGATCAGATGTTTATTGCTCAGACCCTAAATTATCTTACTTATGATTCCCATTGAAAATTACTAAGAACTAATGATATAATGATATATGATATTACATTGGTTCTAATTAAATTCTTATTAATTTTCTTATGCATCACAAGTTGAGGAGTTTAGATGAGGTATGGTTGCCTGAGAAGCCCATACCACAATAACCCATAAAATTCTTTAGTCCTGATTTTCATAGTTTAGTATTCCCAAAGAGCTATTTTGTGGTTTTCTTTTTAAAATAAAACACATATTTTTATTCACTGTAACTTCACTTTTAACTATGCAGTGTTAATACCTGATGAACCAAACCTCACACTTGCAGGGCACTTTTTTGGTTTTTTGTTCCTTTACAAATTATTAACAAAGTAAGTTAGGTGTTACTTTTTGCCCGAGTGCCATATGAATTTGGGCAAAGTTTTTAGTATATTGGTATTGAATAACCATCTATAATTACAAATGCAAACACCAGCAACATTTCTGCTATGTTAACTCCATGTTCCATAGTTGCTGAATCTGGATTTTTATTTAATTCAATTCAGTTTAGTGATCAGTGCATCAGGACAGAAATACCTGCATCTTTTGGAAATAAGTGTCAGTTGATAATTTAATTTGTATGTATATATACATTAGAAATACTTATGTATATATAGTAGTGCAGGTAAAGCATTATATAGACAAGGACAGGAAAGATCCTTAAAACTGACCAGCCCTATGGCCTGTTTCAAATTTAAGGGTTCATGTCTGTTTCCATTACTGATAAACTTGGTGTCTTGGCTGGAGTTCCTCAGTGTTATTGGTGATCATTTGTTCCCTGACCTTCTTATGGGACTATGTTTTGCTGGTATTGGCAGCATTGATTATTATTGAGATTTATCAAACCTCTCTATTACCATACCTTCATCCTAGCTTACTTGCTACTTGGCCCAATATTAACCTTTTAGGCTAAAATTCAGCACTGGATGGTATTCGTTTCTTTTTCTTTATTTTTTCTTTTCCCCAGAAACTTTCAGCCAAAACAGTTCTGCCATTTCCAAGAAAATGCTGGAGAAAATACATTGTGTTGCAATGTTAAAATAACTGTGGCAACCTTTTCTTTGACTAACTGTGTAGTGTCCATGCTTTGGAGCAAGGAAGGAGTTGAAATTTGGTCAGTGCTGTGGCTTTTCTGTCAGGAAAGAGTTGCTTCCTGTCCCCATGAAAAATTTTGACATAATGTTTTGGAAACTCTGAAGCTACTTGTGCAGAATTTTGGACTCTTGGAACAGGGCAGCTAAAATCAACTTCAATGATTGTCACAGTTTTGGCTGCATACATTCTCTGGCCATGCAGTGTTTCATGAAACTGCTCTGTATACCTAGAAAATATATTCCCACACAGCGAAAGTTCACCTTTACAGTTTCTCATATGTGATGCTGATACATTAGCAAAGCATAAGATGACCATTTCAGAGTGGAGTGGGAGACAAGGACTGAAAAACTATTGAAGCAAGGTGGACAAAAACAAGATAGAAACAGGTTAAAGGCAGTGATCTTTAGGGGTGATTTGCAGAAGATTCAGCACATGCAAACAAAAAATGGGTGCTGAAGCTTAGGATGGAATGCAAAGGAAGAATGATTTAAGAAATCTCCAACAAAATATTTTCCTCATGAACTGCAAGTAGGAGTGCAAAAAGGATTATTTGAAACTTCTTGCACGCACATTTTTGTGACCTTCAAGGCAAGTTTTCAACTCAACATTAGTTTTTGATCTGTGTAGCATTTCTGAGAGGTCTCTAATTCATTCTGGACAACTTATTTTTACTGAAAATTACAGATTCTGGATTTACTGACTGGATTTGCTGTCCACTACCCAAAGTAGGTTCAGTGTGCAAGGTAATGACACAATGGCTGAGGGATGGGGAAGTATGCAAGTCATCTTCGTCAAGTGTCCCTGCTCAAGCCCATCATCTAGAACAGTTTTCCCAGGACTATATCCTGATATCTTTTGAAGAACTCCAGAAATTCCAACATTCCTCTGGGCAACCTATTCCATGTTTCGTCAAACTAACAATAAAAAACCCATTTATTTATGTACAACAGGAACTTCCTGTGTTTCAGTTTGTCCCTATTGTCTTTTGTTGCACTACTGGGCTTCACTGAGAAGAGCCTGGTTCTGTTGTACAACTTGATGAGATCTCTCTGAGTCTTCTCTAGGCTAAACAATCCCAGTTCCCTCAGCCTTTCCTCATGTGGGAGATGTTCCAGTCCTTCATCATCTTAGTGGTCCTGAAACCATGCTGACTACTCCCAATCACTTTCTTGTTCCCCATGTGCCTTAAATTGGTTCCCAGAATTAGCTGCTTTGTCATGTCCACAGGGACTGAGGTCAGGCTTAATGGCCTGCAGTTTCCTCCTTTCTGTCCTCTTTGAAGATATGAGTGACACTTGTTTTCCTCTAGTCATCAGATACTTCTCCCAAATGAAGTGATCATTCAAAGATAATAAAAGTTAGGCCTCAAGGATAGACTTTAGTAAAAAACAAAAAAAAAGGGGTTTATTGCACTTTAAACCCAAACTATTAAGAACCCTATCTTATAAAATTACATTTAAGTTAATGGGAATTACACCCAAGAAAACAACTCTTTTTTTTTTTTTTTTTTTTTTTCTTTTTTTTACTCGTTTTTTATTTTTTTTTTTAT
>NDXB01016382.1:93236-116853 GCA_002631895.1 Agapornis roseicollis
CAGGGAATTGCTTGAAAGAGTCCAGCGCAGAGCCACGAAGATGATGAAGGGAGTGGAACATCTCCCTTATGAGGAGAGGCTGAGGGAGCTGGGTCTCTTTAGCTTGGAGAAGAGGAGACTGAGGGGTGACCTCATCAATGTTTACAAATATGTAAAGGGTGAGTGTCAGGATGATGGAGCTAGGTTCTTTACAGTGATGTCCAGTGATAGGACAAGGGGCAATGGGTGTAAACTGGAACATAGGAGGTTCCATGTGAACATCAGGAAAAACTTCTTTACTGTGAGAGTGACAGAGCACTCGAAGAGGTTGCCCAGGGGGGTTGTGGAGTCTCCTATGTCGGAGATATTTGAGGGCCACCCGGACAATTTCCTGTGTGATGTAATTTAGGTTACCCTGCTCTCGCAGGGGGGTTGGACTAGATGATCTTTTCAGGTCCCTTCCAACCCTTAGGATTCTGTGATTCTATAATTCTGAACGAAAGAGAAACATATTTATGTAAGAGTGAATCTAGCTTCTATTCCTCAGGTATTATAAACTTCTTTATTTAGAGTACTGCATACAGCTATGATGTCCTCAATGTAAGAAGGACATGGAGCTGTTGGAGCAAGTCCAGATGGTGGCCATGAGGATGATCAGGGAACTGGAGCACTACCCATGTAGACAGGCTGAGAAAGTTGGTGCTGCTCAGCCTGAAGACGAGAAGCAGCATGGAGACCTCATAGCAGCCTTCCAGTATCTGAAGGGAGCCTATAGGGATGCTGGAGAGGGTCTCTTCATCGGGGTGGTAAGGGTAGGACAAGGGGTAATGGGTTCGGACCTAAGCAGGAGAAGTTTAGATTATATATGAGGAATAAGTTCTTTATTGTGAGGGTGGTGAGACACTGGAACAGGTTGCCAAAAATGTAGGAAATGTTCCATCCCTAGTAATATTAAAGCCAGGATGGACAGAGGCTGGGGTGACATGGTCTAGTATGAAGGTATCCCTGCTCATGGCAGGGGAATTTGGAACTAGATGATCTTAAGGTCCTTTCCAACCTAACTGTTTTATGATCCTATGATTTACAGAGACCCTCTTGCAAAATCTGTATGAAAAGGACATGCTACAAAAATAGCGTTGCATGGTCTTATTTTATGGTCCTTAAAAATGGGAATTTTAGGGAAAAGATACTGATCACAGGAAACAGAGCTAGAAGGAACCTCAGGACTTAATTTAATTATTACTCTGACACCAGGGAGGATCAACTGTACCAAAATTATTAGAGAGATGTCCTTAAGGACCTTCAAAGGTTCCCAAACAATCTCTTCTAAACCTTCATTCTCTTTGCCAGTAAGTTTCCCTGACTATATTATTTTTTATTTTTATTTTTTTTTTAAATGCATCCCACTCTTGTATTCTCTATCATGGTAAATGTAGGCCTAATATTTGGTTTAGCTTTGTTTTTATTAAAGTTGAGAAAGTTTCTACCACTGAATTTTGTGAACAAGTTTTACGCAAAAAGTTTGTTTGGTTTTGGTTGTTTTTTTTTTTAAAAGGCCCTGGGAAGACTACATGGCAGATTTCTGTAGCAAGGTTAAATAAACAAATGTGGTACAAGCCAGCAATGCAAGTTTTTACTTTTAGTTAATCTATGGCTTTTTGAAGTTATGTAATTGTTAAATTTACTAAGATAAGCAGGATAGCATAACTGCAATGCAACATCAGCATGCTTGACCAAACAAAATAACAGTGAAACCAGCAGATTAATTAGGTGTGAGCATAATATCTGGGTTTAGAAAGCTTTGAGTACACTTTTCTAGGTCAGCTGCAATTCAGTTGAAGGATGTGAAAATTCTTTTGTATGTCCAAAGTAACCCAAATATTTGCCTCATTTTTAATATTCTTCACTTCTTTGCCCTTTGATTTGTTAATAGAATGACAGGACTTCTGTGTACTCTGTTACTGTAAATTTACATTTCTTTTTTTAACTTCATCATTAGTATTCAACTTTGTAACTAATGATAATTAACTACCTCCCAAAGGAAATGGAAAGTGGTTTTCTTAGTGTTTCTTAGTGGAATAAGAGTGCAAAGGATGAAGAAATAAAGGGATCACATGATACATAATGTAAATCCAAACCAAGGCTCTTTAGCTAAGTGTAAATAGCCAGCAGGTTGCCTTTTACAACAAAGTTTTGTCAAAATAAGGCTAATACCTTTGTTAATGTTGTTCTTGCTCTTTTTGTTGTTTTCAGGAAATCACGAGTTCAGCTGTAGGAGCTTTAGACTGTCTAAACTTGTTGCAAGTGTACTGTACTGTTAAGAGCTGAATTCCAAGTTTTCAGTCATGCAAAAAAAAAAAAGAAAAAAATTCCAGTAAGTATCTCTTTCAAGGTCAGCTTGCGTTCATCAGTGACACCAGATAGCCAGACACACTTACTACTAAAACCATTTCATATGACTAAAAGACTTGGACACTTAACATATGAGACTTGAGGGCACCAAAGCCCAAATTACGGATCTTCTGAACTACTTTCAAGTTGAATCTAGCCCACGAAGCATCTGGAGTCCTAACTCTCTGTTAAAAATTTTCAAAGGGCTTAGCTGTCTGTTTCTGGACAGGACAAAACAGTTCAAATCTTGACAATGCTACACAGTCAAGCACCTAGCTCATGCATCATCTCCCTGTATTTCATAAGGAAGATATTCTTCCCTTTACCTCCCTGTTGGATGCATCATAGCCTAGTAACTGACCTTGACATGATGCCTGGTGGCATCTCCAGCAATACACCACAGCCAGAAGTTCCTTCTTTTCATATTCCTTTCTGTTGATTGGAGCATTCACCTCATTACCCATGGAAGTAACAGACATATTCATCAGTTAGGAGTCAATAGGGAGGCCATGGAACTATGGATGGGATAAAAGTGGGAATCTGTATCTTTTTTGGACTCTTCTTAATACAAAGAGTGCTGATTAGTGATCTCAAAGCATGACCTTCAAATTTGTGAAAAAATCTGTAGTTGCTAGTATATGTTTCCTGCTGGTTGTTTTGGGAATTATGGAGGTCACTTCAAACGCAATGTCTCCTTAGGTGTCTAACCATGAATTTCAGTGGCTCTCAGAAGGAAGTTATTTTATGGCTGCTGATTTTCCTAATGGAAATGTTTGAGTGTAAAGGCTGTAACCCTCTTCTCTGGGGTGCAGTTATCCTCAGAAATTTACTTAATCTTAAAGCAGAAATTCTGGGAAACAGTAATCCTTTCTGTGGATAATACATAATGTGGATAATAAATATGTTAATACTAGGAAGAATATTGGTGCTTCCTAAAGATCTGCTGCCTTGTGTGAGGCATGAACAGAGTGTGGGAGAGGAGGTAAAAGTAACTGAAGGATCTCCTGTGGGAAATCCCTGCATTTTGGCTGTCAACGCAATCACAGCTCTCATAAATGGCTCAAATTCTTACTTTATCTGTATCCAGAAAGACAATTGCAACAAAATGTCATTACCTCATGTCATTTTTCTACCACTGCTATTTTCTCTAAGTTCTCAAGTGAACAGTGAGGTTTCTTGTGTGGTTTTGTGTGTTTTGTTTTTGTTTTTTTTTTTTTTTAAACTCTGTCATGTCAAGGTTAAAAAGCTATGGGTAAATAAACATACTGTTGGTATTAGGTAGAACAGCTAATCTAGAGTAAAGCTAATTTATATGTTCTGAGTTGTAAAATACTGGAAATTCTCAAGCAGAGATCAAGGCTTTGATAGCACAGTTGCACTTATATTGCATAAAAATCTTCAAGCTAATGTAAAGTATATAAATTTTCTTACTGGTTTATCAACAATCAGCATTTCATCAAATCTCAGTCAAGATCCATCCTTTATGCAGACATAAACTGGAATTGCAGGACATATGAACTTGGCCCAATATGTTTCTCTCTGACAGCCACTCTATTTCAATTTGATTTTTCAGGTAAGGAAAGAAGGCTCAGAAGCATTTGCAAGATATCATGTGAAAATAGTTTCCAAATTTGCAACTAGATTTAGCATTTGCTGCTATCAATGGGAAGTTGTCTGCAGAGTCTCCTTGGAAACTGGATAAAGTTTTTTGACTTTTTAGTGAACCGTTCAAGCAAAAACTCATGATCTCAATATCATCCTTTCATAGCAGAGGCAGAAGGTAGACTAACACACAAGTCATTCTATTTTGATGATATCTTAAAAGTACTACATTGCAGTGTTTCCTTCATGTGTCGTGATATGTGAATGTACATGTGTATATATATGTATATACATATGCAAGCCCAAGGATAGAACCTGTATTGTTTTTATCCAACAACAAATGTTAAAACATTTCTCAGCTTATTCACTTTCTGAGCATAAAATCTCATGTTTAAAGAAAAGAAAAAAAAAAAAAACCACAATAAAGGAACTGTAGTGTCAAAGACAGATGGGTGTACTTGTCTCATTTAGTGACCATGTTCATCCAGAAATAATTAAAAGATATCTGAGAACCAAATATATATTGTGCAGCCTGTGCAGAATAATAATAATATTGGTACCTGGGCTTGTTCAGCACCAGAAGGAGCCTCAAACAGGGCTCTGACACCCTTTCCTTGGTGCCTGGAAGTGGAAGGCTGGGAGAGTGTGAGATGTGCTCTGTAGCATCATTTATACTAGATAAAGTCACTCTGTGCTCCAGGAAATTCTCCTGTCTGGATTTCCTGTATCATTGAGACAGTGTTGGAAAGTATTCCCTACAATGGGTTGTTGTTAGGTTTTGAAAAAACACCCTGTGAAGAGTAACTGGATGGTTATTAAGCTCTCTGGAAGAACAGATGCATGTGCAGGGATGGCAGTGCCAGCAGGCTGATATGGATGTAGCCTCCTCTGCCAGTGCTGACCATGCTTGCCACTGTGTTTTGTGGGGTTCATGGCCAAGAAGCACTGAGTACAGGAACCTGGTGGGATGTAGTATTTAAAGGTCCTGGAGCTCCATCACTCCTTGACGCTTGGTCACTTCCCATAGTCCTTCTCCCAGCTGTAATCCTGTTGTTCATGGAATAGATGCCACAGGGACCTGCTCCTGTGACTGTCACCCAACAGGGGTGGCAAACAGCCCAAAGGGAGAGAGACCCTGCTTCACAAGACATTGAACATCTTTTTGTGACCTTGTAGGGGAATAAGTCCTCAGGCTTCTCAGGTCCTGTGATGAAAGGATGAGCACAAAGGACCAGCAATGGGCAGCAGAGAAATGCAGGTGAGGGGAGTCATGGTGACCTCTTCAACATCAGCAGTATACCTTGACTCTGCTCGTCCAAGGGCTGTCAGAGGAGAAGGACCTGTACCTTGTTACCTGGTGATCACAGAATTATTGAAGTTGGAAGGCATCCCTGCCAGCCACCTTGAACCCTGCCCCTGCTCAAGCAGGTCAACAAGATCTGGCTTCCAAGGACTGTGCCCAGAGAGTTTTTGGAGATCTCAAGTGCTGGGGGCTGCACCACCTTTCTGGCCAACCTGTGCCAGGGCTATATCACCTTCACACTAAAAAGAAGGTTTCCTTGTGTTTGGATGAACCTCTGTCCTCTGGACTTTCTTCAGTGTCTCCATTTCTCTCTTGTGCCAGAGGGCTCAGACGTGAACATAGTACTTCTGATGTGGCCTCACACGTGCTAAGGAGAGAGAAGGAATCACCTTTCTTGGCAACATTCCTCCTAATACAGTCCAGGATATCATTAGCCTTGAAATCAAAGTGCTGGTTCATCTTCACCTTGGTGTGCACCTGGACTCCCAGGTCTTTTTCTGCGAAGCTGTTTTCCAGAGCATCAGTTCCTGTTTTCTATCTGTGCCTGAAGTACTGGTGCAGGACTTTACACTTGCCTTTGCTGAAATTTGCAAGGCTTCTAACAGGCCATTTCTCCAGGCTGTCACAGACCCTGTGAATGGCAAAACGATCACACATTTCAAATTTAATCAAATTTTTAGAGCTTTTTGTTTCCTCCCAAAGAAAAGATCTAATGTTGATTGCCAAATATCTGCCAAGACCAAGTTCTTCCAATGATTACTCAACCTTGCAGTAAAAGAAATAGTTTTTCCTCTGTAAGTGTCAAGATACAAGTTACAGTTCTTGGGTTGTGTGTGTAATAGATTGAAGAGCCCTCTGTGACAAAACTCATATTCCAGAATCAAATACTTATTAATATACACTAATCAATCATTCATTAGTCAACATTTTTTAACATATAAAGATCAGTGCTTCCTGAGCATTTCCAGAGCAGACATGCATTCCAATCCTATGATTATAATTATGGCTTTTCTCAGTTGATAGCCTTCTTAGACTGATAGTAAACCTGGACACAATATTCACAAACGATATGTTACATAACTGCCAAATACAGAAGGAATGGATATATGACATTCAAGATTCCTGTTAACACATTTTGGTATCATACTCTGAAATATGATCACAGCTTCTCACTGGGAGGTCACATTCAGCTGAATAGAACTAGAGTACTCAAGTTCTTTTCTAGTGTCACAGCTTTCTAAAGTCAGACTTTTCATCTTTTATATATGGTCTACATTATTTCTACTTAATTGTACAATTTGAAATCTAAGATACATATAGCTAAATATCTAGCCCCATACAAACTAAATTACATCTACCTAGAGATAACTTACTATTGGTACTAATTGTATGTTTTATTCCAGTTCAGTACTCCAGATCATAAAAATGGTAATAATTATTCCATAGGCAACTGTACTGTTGTGGGTCCTTCCACCTACACATTAACCCACTAGTTTCCAGTTACTCAAACACCACTCATAGGCTGTCTTGAACACTGACTTCCTCCTGAACACCAGAAGAGATTATGGGAGAACAGGAAAAAAAACAAGTTAACTTAAAGAGATGGAAAACTTTTAGTGCCATTCCAGAGCTATATTTAGATGAATAAGTGTAGATTTTTATGAAGCTATCATTAATTGTCAAAGTATCTCTACAAAAAAAACCCACAGAAATAGGAAATCAATGATTGTCATACTTTGTACTCAAACAGATGATGTTACAGAAAAAGTGGTTTACTAACTAGAATTATTCTTGTGCATAATTGTGTAAATAGTTTTTAATAGTGCAAGTTAGGTGAAGCATTTTACAGAACAAGGAAGAAAACAGCAGCTAGGTCAAACTTAGTTTGTTCTCATGCGAAGTCTTTTCTGCCATGCACCTCTTGGTTGTCACAAGTTCATTGAGATTTATGCTTCTGCCTCCCATCTAACAGTTCTAGGATCCTGTGATCCTATAAAATCTTCTTGGCTAGAATCCAGAAAGAAAATGAAGATGCTGTTTTAATAACTAAGTCTTATTTGTTAGCAGAGTACCTAGGAGGGTGCTACTGAAAGTGTAAGTCTGAAGCAGAAATCATGGCAATGTTCATGTTGAGACACAAAGACCTGATGTATGTTAGTTAAAAAAAATTAGTAATATGGTAATGGCATAGCTATTATGTGATTTCTATAATCTTTCTAGCTCCACACCCCCAATTTCCCCCTTTTCCTCTTATTTGCCCAATCTTTTCTCTTAACCTATTCTACCCATGCCTCAATACTCAGTCTTGGCTATCTAGCACATAAATGAAATGTTTGCTGCTGGTGTTTACAATGCTTCTAGCTGTCTGTAATAACAATGTTAATTATAAGTGATGAATCAGAGATCAGATGTTAGTCAGCAAATTCTCCTGCTATTTACAGAGCAATATTGGTCTAAAGTCTAACTTGCTCATTTCCTGCCTCGTGGTAATGAAGCATCTGAACCTTGGATGAACCTTAGGCTCAACTCCAAAGGTCCATTTGTAGAAGAACCATATTCCCCTGTACATTAGAAATTTGCAGGCTGTAATATGTTAAAAATAAACCTTTTTGGAACCAAGTATTCTCAAAGCATATTGAAAACATGTAATTTTCTCTGAAGTATTTCAGTATATCTGCTCCATAAAACCAGGTTTTTTGTTTACTTGTTGGGAATTGACAGAAATCATGCTTCTACACCACAGCCTGAGGAGTCAATGTCATCTTTATTTTTCTTAGAGAACATAAAGCTCACAAAAAAGAGTTTGGTTGGTTGCAGTTGGGCAAGGCAAATATACATGCTATGAATACAGCAACCAAAATTCAAAAAAAATATCAAAACTTTTGCACTTCTACTACAAAAGTCAAAAATATCTTTTTGGAAAGATGACTCAATAAGTTTTGTGAACAAATGATAGCCTATGACTTTCATGCAACACTACCTAACTTCTCTTTTGTGATATTATTTAAAAACTTATGATCTCATAGGAAAGAAGAGCTGCTCAACAGCTGTTCAACAAGATACCTTTAAAATATTTCTGGTAAGGCTTTTTACTAGGAATATGTTGAAGGAAGTGTTATTCCATATGTGGCCGAGATTTAGACATTTAACTATACCTTCTTTGAAATTAAAAAATAAAGTCTAAAAATACTCTGCACATGAAGATATTTTGGTTTAGAATTTTCAGGCTGCCACACAAAATAAATCTTAAGTGTTTTTGAGATCTTCATTAAAATACAGGTTAAAAAAAAATAATTGACAAAGCTTAAACAGGAGAGATTTAGATTAGATATAAGGAAGAAATTCTTTCCTGTTAGGGTGGTGAGATGCTGGAATGGGTTGGCCAGGGAGGTTGTGAGTGCTCCATCCCTGGCCCTGTTCAAGGACAGATTGGATGAAGCTTTGGGTGACATGGTTTAGTGCGAGGTGTCCCTGCTTCTGGCAGGGGGGTTGGAACTAGATGATCTTAAGGTCCCTTCCAACCCTAACTTCTAACCCTAACCCTAAATATTCTATGATTCTATGATTCTATCACAAAAGAAACCCAAAATATTTTCTCCTGAAAACAAATAAAGTCTTGCATCCCACAACACAGGCTGAATAACATTATAAATTTTACTCCATTTCAGCTGAAACATATAATGAAATATAAAATATATAATGACATACTCTATAGCTAATGAAACATATGTGATCCACTGTAGTTTCATATTCCCGTATCAATTACCTGTTCTCAACATGTCAGAAGAATTTTCTGCTTTCTTCTGCAACTTCTGCTTCATTTCTATATCCATAAATGCACATTACACATACTTATTCTTAGCAAGAAATATTTATATTTAGGGTTTACAAAAAAAATGCTGGTTTTATTTACAGTTAGTTAATATTGCTGATTGCCACAGAAGACCACTGGCTATCTGCCCTAAGACAGCTACAGTAAAACAGTATAGTTGGAGCAGTGATTGTAAGATTACAGTTTGAATATTAGTTTTAACCACGGTGTTACCTAAATTATCCCATACTTTGATGAGAGGACTAGAGAAAAACAAGTGATTAGGTAGCAAAGGCTATAATGTTTTAAAGTTCAAAGGAGGAGATGTAAATAATTTAGCCTTCTGGATAACTAAGCATAAGGAGAGCAAATCAAAATGTTATGCTAGGTGGGAGGAAGGTCTGAGCAGAAAGACAAGTGTTGAACTGACAAGTAAGTGTCAGGTGAGAATGCAGCAAAGAGCAGTTACTCTGACACACAAGGGTAAGAAGCCATGCAGTCTGACAGATCATACAGCAGCTTAGAAACCACTCACTGATCTCACATCTGCTATTTTAGGTACATTTTGCTTTTGTTCCCAATTCTTTCCCAAGCAGCTGTCCTCAAAAGTATTGGTTTAAAGGGAAATCAACCAGCTAAAGAGTTTGGAGGCATGAGATTAACACATCAAGTTTCACACACCAGTAATGGCAATCATCAATCAAAAATATTGATCTGGTAATAAAATTGCCTTAGAGGAGGAATATCACCAAGATAAGGTGCCTATTATGGATAGAAATAGAAAAAAAAAAAAAAAAAAAAAAAAAAAAAAAAAAAAAAAAAAAAAAAAAAAAAAAAAAAAAAAAAAAAAAAAAAAAAAAAAAAAAAAGATAAAGTAATTGACATTTGTGTTACATATCTTTTTATCAAATTTATGCCTGATGCTTCAATATAGAAAACCATTGCAAGGCAAATCTGCTTCTATAACTAAAATATTTAGCAGCTACAAAAAACTTTAGTAAGCCTCTCTTTGCATATAAAAAATTAACAAACATACCTTCCAGGAAACAGCCAAATGCTCTAGCTCTGGTCATTTTGTGCAGCAATATTGCTCCAGATGCCTTCTGCCAGTTTGACATGACATCTATTTCTGCTTCTAGAGAAACAAAAGAACAAATGTATGTGTTTGTCACATTTGTGTCCCTCATGTAAGGGGAAAAGGTAGTGGCCACAGCACTTTGCTTAGCCTGTTTGGGTGCTTGAAAACTCTTGTAAAAAAATGCAATTGTACTTTGTTCTAGAAAACTATTCTATGATTCTATGAAAAACAAACAAGCAAGCAAACAAATAAAACCATCCTTATCTTCATCCAATTTAAATACAGCACAGGAATGAAAAACGTAGCAGTCTTCAGATTTGTTCACATGAACATCAAAAGCATATTTACAGCAAACCAATGGAAGGAGTCAGTTAAAGAAGGACTAGGAGGAGAATTTCTGCATCTCCAGAAAACTGCATGAAAAAAAGTAAGGACCAGCTTGAAACCATGATGAAGCAAGTTTTCAAGTTTTTCACAGTACTTTGTAATACTGGGAGGAGTCACTGCTACTCTAGAGGATCTGTGCAAGAAATCTGATTTAGTGTTCTGGTCTCATTTTTTTATGATTGTTCTATATCATACAGTAATAATTTATAAATTACTTGTACTATGTACAACACTAAATCAGGCTTAAGTTACCTTCCTATTGTAGGTTATATATGTAAGTATAAAATTGTATTCCTGTAGACTGGTCTCTCCAAGAATTCATTCCACTGAAAATGCCATTTCCCTTATACCTAGACCTGGTTGAACTGCCAAACTCAAGGGAAGCTGTCCTGTAGTGAGTAGATGTATTTATGTACTTTGGTCATTATGATGTAACTTATGAAGTAGAGCCCAAAGGAAGAAACTAAAAAGCTCATTTCCTCAATTTTTGTAATAGCTCATTCTAACTAAAAGGATTTTTTAGGGTATAATTTAACAATATCTAACAAAATTGTTTTCTGTTGCTAGCTGTTTTGTGTTTATATACACGGTTTCATTAGTATAGCTCAGTTTGTGTGTAAGTATTTGAAAGACAGGGTACTATAGTAACATATTCTTTCATACGCAAGCCATAGGAAATATTTTAGTCACCAGAGCTGTTTTTTGGGGTTTTTTTGTTTGTTTGTTTGTTTGTTGTGGGTTTTTTTGTTGTTGTTGTTGTTTTTTTTTTTTGTTGGCTTTTTTTGGTGGATTTGTTTTTTTTTTTTTTTAGTAACTAAAATAATGCATACATGAAAATGGTGGAAGCGAGTAATACTGAAGAAAAATTTGCTGTTTGTTGTTTTACTTCTTATCTATGCAGTATCAGATATGAAGACTTGTTGAGAAGTGAGAAGGATTGTCAAAATGTTGCCAAAATTAATTTTGCCAGAAGCCTTAGGTTTTAGTCATCTAGGCACAGTGAGTAGAAGTAAGACATTACTTCTTCTTTTATCAGTCTTTCAGCACTCCCTGAAGCAGTGCCCATTCTGGGAAGAGCACAAGTAAAATAAACAGGCAGATCGAACTACTCAAACCTGTTACAAAACTAAGTCAGTACTCACTAGTAGTTGGAGAGAAACTAGAAAGCTGACTTATTTCCAGTATAAGCAGAATTAACAAGAATGATTATACTCAACCTAGTGACTCAGAAGAGGAATAGAAGTGTTGATATTGCATCCCAGGGCCTCTACCATTAAAGTTCATGTTCTCACCTCCATTATTTTCAAGACTTGAATTGCCTTGTGTCACCAGATCCTGTCACCATCACCTTCAACGGGCAGTGTGTGACTAGTCTTGAAAGACTGGAAATAGGTCCTTGATATGTGATTCAGTTAGCTGAAGGTAAAAATGTCTAGTGGCACTTAAGATATTCTATTCGTTTGTAGAGATTCATCTCAGTTTTCCTGTCCTCTTAAGAATGCAAATAGTGGTCTCACTCAGAAGGAAAGCGGCTGTACTGAGACACTGAAAGCTGCCTGCAATGGTACTTCAGTGCATGTGTCACCATAAATAGTTCCAACAGCTTGAGTATTTGATACTTTGTACATCCTTTTTCCAAATGTCTGTGTCATATATATAGATGTCTGCAGCCATCTATATGCCTCTGGTTTTAACTCTGGCAGAATTACAGCTACCTTGATGGACACCTCCAAAATCATGTCTCTGGTCCCCAAATAGGGCTTGTTGTCATTAGAGCATATAAACTGATTTATTTCCTACTCCAGGAGTGCTCCAGTGCTGTATTCCCACTGATCTTTCCTGAGGCTGAGATGGGGAACAGTCCCTAGGGGCTCTGGAAGAGAAGGTGACTTTGGAAAACAAGGATCTGTAGAGTTACACGTTGAGTGGGCAGCCCCTCATAACCCTGGGGAGAGGCTGCTTTCAGGTGTCTTAAGGAATAAAAACACTAAGAAATTCATGCTTAGTGCATGAATGCCATGGTTCATTTATTCACTGAAGAATATAGGGCTGACAGAATGGCCTTCTTATTAATAAGTAATTAAAGGAGGCTAGAGGGATAAGCAAAGTTGCTATATATACTCCCTCAAAATTCCTGTGAGCAAAGATATGAGAAAAATAAATAAGGGGAAAAAACCTGTTTGCCATTAGAGCAGACTGTTCTTAACACCTGGCAGAGGAGACAGTGACAGGACAAAAGGCAACATTCAAAAGACATCTTGATGTGGTCCTGAGCCACCCTGCTTGAGTAGGGGATTGGACAAGATGATCTCCAGGTGTCCCTTCCAACCTCAACCATTCCATTATTCTCTGTACAGGAAACAGATTTTTTTTTCTCCATGGCAGCAATAACAGCAATGAAAGGAGAAAAAATTCTTATTTTATTGATTTGCACTATCTGTGGAGACCCAAAATTCTGCATACAGTCCAGGCCACAGAGCAGTGGCAGGGAAGGTTTTCCTTCTGTTTCATGATTGTTCCTGAATCCTGGAGAGGAGATTCAAATCCAAAGTAGGACAGGACTTCTTAATAAGTTTGTTAGGGCTGCAGCATGGCAGGTTATGGTAGGCATATCCTCCTGTGTAAGAGCAGCACTGAAATAGCTGCCATATTCCTGCAGAGATACCAGCCATCAAAAGACATGCTGATGCATGAGGTGGTACTGCTTTTAGTCATGAGTGTCCCCTGTCTTGAAAGCACCAGACAGACCAGCTTTCCTGGAAATACTGGGCTAGTCTGACTCAAGTTAGGGACTGTCCTGGGTTCAGCAGTTGCAGTCAGTTTTTCTTCTCTTTAGTAGCTGGTTTTGCCATAAAACGGAGTAAGGTCAAGGGGCCTGCACGGGAGATTCAATTTTTGGTAATAAAATGGCAAGATGGACTTAGGCAGGTCCCCACAGATGTGATCAACAAGATAACAGCAATGTCTCCACCAACTAATAAGAAAGAGACACAAACTCTCTTGGGTGCGGTGGGATTCTGGAGAATGCACATTCCAAATTACAGTTCGATCGTAAGCCCTCTTTATTATGTGACCCAGAAGAAGAATGATTTCAAATGGGGCCCTGAGCAACAACAAGCCTTCGAGCAAATCAAATGTGAGATAGTTCATGCAGTGGCCCTTGGACCAGTTTGGACTGGGCCAGATGTTAAAAATGTACCATACACTGCAGCCGGGGAGAATGGTCCGACCTGGAGCCTCTGGCAGAAAGCACCAGGGGAGACTCGAGGTTGACCCATTGGCTTTTGGAGTCGGGGATACAAAGGATCTGAGGCCAGCTATACCCCAACGGAGAAAGAGATACTGGCAGCCTATGAAGGGGTTCGAGCTGCTTCGGAAGTGATTGGCACTGAAGCACAGCTCCTCTTGGCACCCCGGTTGCCGGTGCTAAGCTGGATGTTCAAAGGCAGGGTCTCCTCTACACATCATGCAACTGATGTTACATGGAGTAAATGGGCTGCACTAATTACACTTCTTTTTTCTCCTTCTGGGGTGGTCAACCTGTGAAGGAGATGCTCTTCTACCCTCTCAGTCCTCCCCCCAGGCCAGTTACAGCATCATTTGAGAGTTTTGAATGGCCTTTTAATATTGTTGAGACCTGTATGCTGATAATGATGGGGATCACCGTGTTGGGATGCATACAGGGTATGTTTGGCCCACGACCATTTGGTCTGATCTCAAGGGTTAACCAGAGTCAAGTTTGGGTCTTGTCTATCTTTAGACAACGATATGGGGAGACCAACCAATTTTCCCCGAGGCTGGACACCCATGAGTCACAGGGTGTGTGGGACAGTATGGGCAAGCAGCTAGGTCAGTGGGCCCCTCCAGTACTTTGGAATCTTACCACTGAACAAGTGCAAAATCTGGAAAAAATAGTGAAGCACTTAAATGAGGTGGGGTGTCAGCCTGGCCATACCAGAGAGGGACAAATCATGGCAACGTGCTGGGGCTTGGCCTGTGCTTACAGGGCCTCATACAATATTATCCAGCACCTTAAAAGGGAAAAAAATATCCCTGTATCTGAGAGTAAAGCAACAAGTACAATCGCTACCCAAACTTCAGCTGGAGGACTGGGAATGTTCACCAAGACATCTGTGCATATCATACAAGGATGATGTTACGAGTCGTTCGGTCAAGTGGACTACTATAGACAAAGGCATCCAGTCTTTGAGGGAATTGGCCATCGTAGAGATGATCTATCACATTAAGCTGGATAACGGGAATACACCCATAGACCCAGATGAAGTTGAATGTACATGACCCATGTGGCGAAAATTTACACAGAATGCACCGTCATCATATGCCCATTCATTGGCGACAGTAACCTGGAATGACGTAATACCACTAACAGTGGATGAAGTAACTCATAAACTCCGACAGGTTGAGGACAATCTCACCCCTTCCATCATCTCAGCTGTGGAAAAACTGTCCCAGGATCCCAAACAACTGAGGGACGATCTATCCAGCTCCTCGCGTGTACCAACATATGTCTCAGCTATTAACAGAAGGCGGCCTATTGTTCGAGAGGGAAGATATAGGAGGTATACACCACGGGGCACCCTATGGTTTTACCTGCTGGATCATGGAGAAGACATGACAAAGTGGGATGGAAAACCTACTTCAGTTTTGGAGGAACGGGTGAGTGAATTGAAGAGGGGAGCAAGGCCTAAGACTGATCGTCCCATGAGAGCTGCAGCTTCAGTTTCCAGTGAGCAGGCCCCCAGGTGGAGTGGAAGAGCTGACTTTATTCCAGCTCCTGTGATAACGAAAAATAATCCTTTTCAGCACGACTTAGGTGTGAAGAATAACCCTTTTCAGTACAACTTAAGTGTCCAAAGTTGTGCTGGCTATTAGAGGGGCCCTGCCTCCAGTCAGGGGGAGGTAGGGGAAAATCGGGTTTATTGGACTGTGTGGATCAGATGGCCTGGCACTTCAGTTCCACAGAAATACAAGGCTCTAGTAGATACCGGTGCACAGTGTACCCTGATGCCATCAAGATGTCAAGGGGTGGAACCCATCTATATTTCTGGAGTAACAGGAGCATCCCAAGAGTTGACTGTACTGGAGACTGAAATCAGCCTGACTGGGAGGGAATGGCAAAAACACCCCATTGTGACTGGTCCAGAGGCTCCATGCATCCTTGGCATTGACTATCTCAGGAGAGGGTATTTCAAACACCCAAAAGGGTACCGATGGGCCTTTGGTATCGCTGCTTTGGAGACTGAGGGAACGGAGCAGCTGTCCACCTTGCCTGGCCTCTCAGAGGATCCTTCTGTTGTGGGGTTGTTGAAAGTCGAAGAACAACGAGTGCCAATTGCAACCACAACGGTGCACCGGTGACAATATCGTACCAACAGAGACTCTCTGATTCCCATCCATAAGCCGATCCACAGATTGGAGAGTCAGGGAGTGATCAGCAGGACCCACTCGCCCTTCAATAGCCCCATATGGCCAGTGCAAAAGCCTAATGGAGAGTGGAGACTAACAGTAGGCTATCGTGGCCTGAATGAAGTCACACCACCATTGAGTGCTGCCGTACCGGACATGTTAGAGCTTCAGTATGAACTGGAGTCAAAGGCAGGCAAGTGGTACGCCACAATTGATATCGCCAATGCATTCTTCTCAATTCCTTTGGCAGCGGAGTGCAGGCCACAGTTTGCTTTTACTTGGAGGGGTGTGCAGTTCACTTGGAACCGACTACCCCAGGGGTGGAAACACAGCCCCATGTTGGGCTCCAAAAGGAACTGTCGTAGTTTAAATGCAGCTAGGCAGCATGTTCACTCACTCAACCCCCCCCCTTCTTGCCCTCCCCTCTTTCCTCCCTGCTCCCGAAGGAGTGGGAGAAAAGAAGAGCCGAAGCAAAGCGACTCACACGAGTTCAGATAACAACAATCCAGTAACTAAGGTATAAAACAAATCACTATTGCTATCACCAATAATAATAACGACAAGGAAAATAAGGGAAGAGGGTATGATACCACCCACCAAAAACGAGCCTGACTGGGAAGTTCCCTCTCCTTCTGAGTAACTCCCAGTTACCTCCTGGGCATGACGTGCTATGGTATGGAATACCTCTTTGGTCAGTTTGGGTTCTGTCCCTCCTTCCTCCTGGCCCCCCCTCCTCCCCGTCAGAGCATGAGGCTCACGAAGTCCTTGGTCAAGGCAAACATCGCTCAGCAACAACCAAAAACATCGGCCTTATCAGCCTTGTTCCCGGGCTAAGTCAAAACACCAGCTACTAAAGAGAACAAAAAACTGACTGCAACTGCTGAACCCAGGACATTGACCTAAACTGTTACTTGGATTTCATAAAACTGATTTTATGATGTTATAAAAGAGTTAACTTTGTGCCAACTATAATTATGAAACACAGAGGAAATAAAAATATTTTGCAGTGTTATTTTTGTTCTACCTAAGGTAGTGGGAAGAGTCTGGACCCTTTGGGTCTGCTGTGCCAGTATGCAAAAGTCTCCACTGTCCCAAGACCTGACAGATATATTTCAGTCCACCCTGGCTGCCTCATGACTTCCCCAGACTGCTGTCTATAAGCTTTTCCTTTTGGTCTTCATTCTTCTAGGAGTAAGTTTGATTATTTGGTCTTTCATGACTGCCCTTACACTATCTGCTCTGCAGCTGTTTGTCTGCAATTTGTCTCCCTTAAATGCTGTTTTACCTTGGGATTGCATATTTCCCCAGGCAATTTTTTGTTCATCTCTGTGGAAAAGAAGATGCATCTATGATGCTTAAAGGGCTTTGCTTCAAACAGTTAAATTCATGCTCATGTTTCTGAAGTGCCACAGGAGAGATTTGGCAGGCCTGTGAGAGCCACAAAGGCTTGTTTCTAGCATCTGCTCTGATTTTGGATTCAGGCTGACACAGCCATGTGCAGCAGAGGTCTGAATCAATGCATGTAAATGTGAGTGGCCTATTCTTTAAATAACCACAATATCATGCTTAAACAACTCAGAAAAGTAAATTGGACAGTATGCGATAGGTTCAAAGAAAAGTATGACAAAGAAAATTATAAAAAGTTCAATGACAGTATAGGAAAAGTTTAAAGTAAAAAGAAATCAATATATCTATTCATAGTTTGACAGCTGTGTCATTAGTGGTTTAATGATAGCAGCATAAAAAGATATCCAAACTGTCAAGGAAGGAGCTAAAGGTAGCAGAAAAAACTTCACAGTATCCAGCAGGGATGGAAATATCAGGAAGCCAAAAGCAGAAGTCATACACATACAGAAAAAAAGACATTAGTTTTCAGCGCTCCTAAAATGGGGAAATTTAGCTGTGCAAGGAAAAGGTTTACCACATTACTTGAATGAAAAACATTCAGTACCACAGAACCCAAGAGAAAGTGAAATAATTGACACATGACTTCAAAGAATTGATGAAAGCACTTCGCAGTGTCTTGCACTATTGAAGGACCCTTCTCATAGGTTGAGCAGAATTTTTCTGAAGTCACTTATTTTTTTAATTATTTTTTTTTTTTTTAAGCAAGTTCCCTTTACTGAGTTTGGGGATGGTTTTGTTGTCCAGGAATTCTACAATTTTTGTTTAAAGATTATTACACTGAAGAACCAACATCTCAGGAGAGGTAGTTTGATTTTAAGAATAACGTTTTGCAATACAAGATAGGAAGGTACGACAAAGGCTGCTTTTGGGAGCTTAAAGAAGAAAAGTTGTTTCTTACTGAAAGTTTACTCTGATGTAACTAGAATTCTTGAAATATCATCAAAAGACAGGGAGGAACTGGAGAAGATAAAACCCACTTTATTTTATGGATCTTCGTTGTCGAATGACCCTGCAGATTTTATCCAAACTAATAACCAACATAAAATTCTAGACCCTAACCCTGAAGAGTCAGTGTGACTCATGCCCCTGCGTTACACGGAACAAGCAATCAGCACTGCAAAACAGCTATGTTAGAACATCTGCTTTAAGTGCCAGAAAGTTAATTTTTTTAAAAGAGCGCATGGATAATTTGTATTTTTCAGAGAGTTACTGGCTAAGTAACAGTATGTGCAAAAAGGCTAAGACTAGAGCCTACTCTCTTCTTTGTACACGAACCGCATGTGGAAAAGTAGCGTTCCTCACAAAATAACCAACAGGAATGCTCTGCAGTTATGTTTGGGTAATAGATGTCCCTGTTTTTCCCATGACTTTGTTACCCTTCACAATCCCATCTCCTCTCTGATATCATTAATGACTGGGTTCAGACTTGCCTTGCTTTTCCTGGACTATTTTCAAGAAGCAATTTTGGTTTATATTGTTCCTTCCTGACCTATTTCTACTATATTGTACACTCTTCTGTAAGTTTAATTAAACTTGCTTGGGGCTAGCGATTTTTGCTTTTAAATGTGGGCATGATGAATCTGTGGTTTTCCTAGGCTGTTGCTGATTTATTCAGAAAACCAAGACAGTGATGTTTTCATGGAGTTTCTGGGTTTTTCATGAAGTTGCAAATATAATTTATTGTAGGTGCCTGAAATCCAGGTACGTCTACCTGACTTTCAAAAAAGCATTTATGGAAGTCTCTGCACAAATCATGTTTTGATGAGCTAATTAAAAACCAAAACCAAAACCAACCAAACAAAAAAGCAAAAAGCCACCATCATCTTAACGACTTTCCCTCAAGAAGCAAGCATAAACATCAACAGAAAGTTTTGTTTATGTATCTGAAAGGTTTGTGAGGTTTCTGGTTCTGAAAAATGTCAGGGTACTGTAGGATGATAGCAATGCATGGGCCACCAGGCCAGTACAGGTAATCTTCTCACGGGGCTGCCAGATTATGTTTTTCTTTTGTAACTTAGAAGTGAAATGTAATTAGAAGTCAGAAGGGGCTGGGAGAGGCAGCATGGAAAAGATTCCAGGTGATCACACTATCCATGGTATTTTTCCTTTTGCAAAACAGCAGCTTGGAACTGTGGGATTCAGGAGCTGTTGCTTTTCCCAGATGCCTCTCTTGGGATGCTGCTGTTTCTTGCCTTGCCTTGCCTTGCCTTGCCTTGCCTTGCCTTGTGGCACTCAGAAACTGATGTACTACAATGGGTAGTATTTTCCCCCTTGTTGTTTGTGCTTGGGCTGAGTAAACTTACTTGTGGCACAGGTCTCTGGATATTATTTTCACAGTTGCACAGTTGCAGAGGGAATGCATTATTGTAGGAGTGGCAAGTAAATAAAGTTTATGCCACTGCTCACAGCTATAAATGTAATTTCAGGAAAACAAATATAGGCTTAAAGTTTACACTTCATAGCAGTTATAAAACCCAAAGTAACACACTAAAGAGGGCTGTTTGTGGAGGAGAAGAGGATTTCACCAATATTAGCAGCATAATTCACACACTGGTTGCCATACTCAGCTAAACCTGGATAATGTGTTGTTTTTAGTTGCTTTTTCCATTGGGGTCACCTTCAAACTCCTTGGGACTCACATCAAAGTGGAAATCTTGAATGTCAGTACTCCCTGGTAAGTAACTGGTATGAAGCAGCACGTCCAAACAACTCCACTGCTGGCTGCTGCCTTCCCACCTCAGGGTGTTCCCTCAGTTTTGTGACTGAGCAGCCACATGCTTTTCTGGATGCTCCTGAGCCCTCTGCACTGAGGAAGTGATTCTATGGTTTGAAAAGGATTATTAAACTGAAGCTAACAGGTAGCTGGCCTGGTCCACAGCTGGGAAACCAGCAGTGTGAACCACCATTTCTGGTTTTAGACACGACTGGCTTCTTTAAGGATGTTGTCTGTGTTAAAATCGCCATCAGTCCACTACATCCAGCTATATCTATGATTTATTCTGTAATGCTGGAAGCTGGTTAAATACCATAGCTTGTGTGGATATGTCAAATATGTCACTACCGAACAGAAGCTCTTTCATAAGCCACATTTATTATTTCATAGGCCATATTGCTAAAGGAGCTTTGACCTCAGTATTTGGACCAGTAGCTGGAGGTGTTGTATTAGAGAGGACCCCTTAAAAAACCACATCATGTAATCATAGGTTCTACTAAAATGCCATATGAGGATTTATTTCAAGTAGTGAAATGATAAGGGGTAATGGGTTCAAACTTACACAGGCAAAGATCAGGTTAGATATATAAGGAAGAAGTTCTTTACTGTGAGGCTGTTGAGGCACCAGAAGAGGTTGCCCAAGGAAACTGTGAATGCTCCCTCCTTAGTGGTGTTCAAGGCCAGGCTGGACAGAGCCTTGGGTGACATGGTCTAGTAAGAGGTGTCCATGCCCATGGCAGGTGACCTTAAACTCCTTTCCAACCCTAACCATTCTATAACTCTATGTTTCTATATATCCTAAGGTAGGGAAATATGATGCCAACAAATTTCCTTCCAACCTGAAAAAGCTGCATGGGTAATGTTCCTCAAACTCATACAGCCAGGGGTTAATCCCTTGTGTATTAAGTCAATAAATGTAAGGGCAGTGATCAAATTCGTATGTGTGAAGTGGAATGTTTCAAGATATTTTATGGGAAAACAAAGCTAAGGTAGTTTCTAACTGCATACCTGATCCATCATTCACAGTATGTCCTAACATAACTCTTGGACTGTAGCCTGGGAATGATGTAGTAAATGGGAATTTCAGTGTAGGACAGGTGATGTTACAAAGTGTTCTGGAGATCAAAGGGAGATCTGTGTGTGCATGTAAAGTGCTGATGTGTCCTCACTGTATTGCTCCTGGATTTGTATGTCTAACTGTATTTCTGATTGTTTGCTTGAACTTCAATACTTGTTCATGTTCATGTTCAAGATAGACAACATATAATTCTGTTACACACTGGAGATTATAAACTCTTATTCAACAGTCACTTTCTCAAACACGTAGCAAGGGTTAGGTATAGTTCTGTTTCCATATCGCATTTTGTTTAAAGAAAAATTAAGAAAGTACAGTTTTCAGCATATTCCCCTCTTTGAACCAAGGAATGCACTGAACTGGGACAATAGCAACAAGGACTAATACATGCATACCATAAGATAAAAGTAATGAGAACTAAATACCATTTTATTACTACAGAATTTCAAAGCAGTAAAAGTGGATTCTTTGCACCATTTTTATCACTAAGTAGCAACAGTAATAAGAAATATTATAATCACATGAACCTGAGTTTTTACCACATTGTTACATGCAAATCATCCACAGAAAAAATGCAAGCACAAGTAAAATACAGTGCTATACATTAACAATAACTTATACAGTAACTTACTCTCTATTATTTAAATAGCTATAACTTTCAAATTCCTGAGGCTTTTTATCAATTCACACTTAAGCACACTCATTGTCAGACAACAATTAAAAAAGTACTTAGGGATTTGGTTTGCAGTAATGAAATTTTACTTTATACTCTATCATGATAGAAATACTTCAAACAAATAGCAAAAACATGTCAACTATAGAGATATTATCATTCCAGTCAAGCTAAATATTTGGCTAAGAGAAAGATTTTCATTGAGTCAGAAGTACTCATAAAAAAAGAAAGGTTTGCTAAGCATTGTCATCTTTAATTATATAAGATTAGAGTATTGAAATGTGTGTGAAAGCTAACAATGAATCAAAGAAAGAAGTAGAATTAGTAATACATTTCATTGAAGAAGGCTTCAGGGCCCTGGCAAAACTGTCAGACTCTGCCATAATCACTTTCATTAATCCAAATAAATGAAGGAAAAATACTCAGTCCAGTCTCTCTGTCATACAGATTGATATTAAATCTTCATTAATGCTAAGCAGAAGGAAACTGAAAAATAGATATGTGCAGAGTCCTCACTGAGGTGACAGAGCCAGCAAATATGTTTATTTCTTTTTCTATAGAAAACTCACAATCTGCTTAGGGCTTTGCTCAGGCTGCGCTTTGGCTTGAATGGGGCTACTGCTCAGCCTGTCACTTCCCAGCCTCCACCAACACGCAGAGTAATTCTGCCCCAGTGCAGAGCTGTGCACCTTTTAACTTCACAACAATTTGCTCAATCTAAATTTTTTTATGGTTGGTCTGTCTGTATTCATGGTTTGGTCTATCTGTTTTGATGCTTTGGTCTATCTGTTTTGATGCTTTGGTCTATCTGTTTTGATGCTTTGGTCTATCTGTTTTGATGCTTTGGTCTATCTGTTTTGATGCTTTGGTCTATCTGTTTTGATGCTTTGGTCTATCTGTTTTGATGCTTTGGTCTATCTGTTTTGATGCTTTGGTCTATCTGTTTTGATGCTTTGGTCTATCTGTTTTGATGCTTTGGTCTATCTGTTTTGATGCTTTGGTCTATCTGTTTTGATGCTTTGGTCTATCTGTTTTGATGCTTTGGTCTATCTGTTTTGATGCTTTGGTCTATCTGTTTTGATGCTTTGGTCTATCTGTTTTGATGCTTTGGTCTATCTGTTTTGATGCTTTGGTCTATCTGTTTTGATGCTTTGGTCTATCTGTTTTGATGCTTTGGTCTATCTGTTTTGATGCTTTGGTCTATCTGTTTTAATGCTTTGGTCTATCTGTTTTGATGCTTTGGTCTATCTGTTTTGATGCTTTGGTCTATCTGTTTTGATGCTTTGGTCTACCTGTTTTGATGCTTTGGTCTATCTGTTTTAATGCTTTGGTCTATCTGTTTTGATGCTTTGGTCTATCTGTTTTGATGCTTTGCTGTATTAAGTCAATTAATTGCAAGGGGAAGGAAAACGTCTTTAATGTTTTTTGTCTACTTGATTTAGACTGACAGAAGAAACATGTGTCACCACATTTACTTTTTATGGTGGCAGTATTATGCTTGTATGAATAACATTTCTTTACAAATGAGGTCTTAACATCAGTGAGTTCAATTAAATAAAGCATGTTTAAAAAGAGGAAAGATTTTTAGTAATGGTCTTATCTGAATTTCTCTTAGTACATAAAATCGTAGAATCGTAGAATCACAGAATAGTTTGGGTTGGAAGGGACTTTCAAACATTATCTAGTCCAGCCACCTTGCAATGAGTAGGGACATCTTCAACCAATTGGGTTGCCTAGAACCATATGCATAACCACAAAAAAAAAAAAAAAA